>CAODLS010686282.1:0-10012 GCA_948243855.1 Flueggea neowawraea
ACAAAATCGTAAATTTCAAACAAGCATCAAAGCATAAAATACTCTTAGAACTAAGAATGGACATACGACTTTGAACACTTGGTGGTTAAGAAGAAAAAACAACATAGAGCTTGATTTTGGTAGAATTAAGGTCACGAGAAACATCTTCCTTTAGATTGCTTATAGTAATGCTGCCTAAGTTTCCTTTTTAATTATGTTATACCTAAAACATTCTTGTGTATGTTGTTACATTTTCAATTTAATAATGCTCACATACTCATTCCACTATTAATAAGAGATGTTAATGTTTACTAATTTAATTATTCATTAAATGATTTTTCTTCTTTTCGTTAATTCTTTGTTTATGAAAAAGTTCAAACTAAGATATTGAAAAGATGAAAAATAGAAAAATGTGTTAGACGCTCCATGATACATTGATGGCATGAAATTTTGAAAGTAAGTGCAGTTTACGTTGAGATAAATTCTTTTAACTCTGTTTAAGCGAAATTACAAAATCATTTCTATTAATTTATTAAAAAAATTCGAATAAAATAAAATAATTTAATAAACTAATTTAGTTGAAATGAGAAAAATTGTATAAACTAGCTTGGCAGAAGCAATTGTTTTTGTTTTCACAAAAACAGGTGAAGTATTATCTAGTGAAGAGAAGTGAAAGTGGTATAAATGAAGTGAGACAAAGTGGTTTCATTGGATTCTGGAGATGTGCTTCTCCATGAATCTACAAAGCAATGAGTTGGAAAAAAAATTCAGTGGAAGACCTAGCCACTGCCGCCCCACCACATTTTAGATTGTCACATGTTGCTGCTTTTCACATGTTGCCCTGAGACGACGACCTGATTCTCGAGACCCTCTTCACCTTTATCCCATGCCTCCCTCCACTCCTATCCTCACGCTTTTACCATTTCTATCTTACTATTTAGTTCATATACACATACCCTCTCAGTAACAATTAACATTGCTGATGAGGCTGTCGTTGAATCTTAATACAAGTTTCAAAGGTCAGAGTGTATGCAACTATTTTCGAAAGAATTGTGTTTTTTTTTAATGCGAAGTGTAAAGGTCAAGGTATCTTAAGATTGCAGTTTTAAATCTCAGTGTTATTGATTTAAAAAAAAAAAAAACTCAGTGTTATAACACATAATCAGCCGTTTAATCAACCACTTGAGCTAGTTTCAAATGACTATGATATTGCTAATATTCATTTTTGGTAATATGAAGTGATCAAATTGCGTATTCAGTAAATTGAAAAATAAAAAGTAATACATCTTTTTTATATATGACGTGAACTTAAAGCAACGCTGGCATGATCAGATTCCTAGGCTGCTTTCATGATCAGATTCATTCCAAAACTGTTTAAATCTGTCGAGAAAGAGGTACACCTGAAACTGACCAATAAACTGCGCTGATCCCATCATCCGATTCTAACTATTGCATATGAAGCAATATGTGGATTCAACTTTGAGAAACGCAGCTACCAGCATGTTGAAGACAACAGCATTGATATACAAGTCATGGCCATAAACTTTGTGAGCCTTTTTATGAACATGAAAAACAGAACGCAAACGTACCAAAACTACAGACAAAAGAACCAACTATCGTTGCTTCAGATTGAACACTAACATGTTGGCCCTGTTTTTGGGTGGCTGCACTTGTATAAAGAAAAAATCCCATAAAAGATTACGAATACTGGATATTGATATTCATAAATCAAAAGGATGTAGTCATTTCTTCTTTTTCAGAACAGAAATGTCACTTGCACTCAGAAATGTATCTAAATCCGCATTAGTTCTACTAGAGCATTTCTCAAAATATTTGAATATCATCATTCCATGAAGCATTACAACTTCAAATAACATTTTGAGCATAAAAACTTCAAGTATATTCTCTGGTAAGATGAAGATTCAGCGTAACCATAAATCAGAAAATCAAATCAACATGACGAGCCATGTCTATCAATATGCGGGCTATCAATGACAATACCAAATGAAAGACATTTTAAACTTTTTGATTGGAAACTCTTTTCATTCCAAAGAACACAAGTTACATCCATTAGAAGAGCTCTACTAAGAGCAGCAGGAGTATTCACAATCCAGTCACACCTAAATAAGAATATCCAGAATCCAGCCACTACTACGTGAGACCCTGCCTATTTGCAGACCTAGTCACCACTACAAAATTTACATATTTCAAATTGATTCTCCAGAGCTTTACGTTCCAAATGCTGGGCAAACATTCCACATATACAGATTCTATATCATGATTGCGAGCTTTAAATAATTGACTGGGAATCTAACCTGGATGGAAATTTACTTCACTTTAGGACTTCCTCTGCACATGTTCCTCCATTTATCCTTAAGGTCTATTGCAGTTCGGCCGCCATGCTGAAATACAGAACCACCATACTCCAAGATTTTCTTCCATGGAATATTTCTGTCGTCAACACTTGAAAACTTCTCTACTCCTTCCTGTAAAAGAATGATCAGTGACATTTTTCTGGAGGAGGAAAGTTATGGTCTGACAGAACAATATAGTGATCCAATCATGAATTTACATATATAAACTCAAAAACCATTACCAAGATAATGTACAACACAATTAAAAAGGTAGTGACCAGGAAATATTACCTTTAGCATTTCCTCTTCTTTAGCTGTCCATGGAACTTTCTTTCGCCTCAACATAGGAATTGGTGGATCAGTACTGCCATCAGAACAACATCTACACTGATTATTAAACATCTTTGCAACCAGCACCTATACTAAATATTTACTAATGGAAAGTATGTTCTGACTTCAAATTGGAGAAAATATAAAGATGATTGGATTAATCTATTAGGGTCTCTCAAAATGTTTCGTTGATCGAAGAAGAATTCGTTATCCAGAGAACAAACTGACAGAAAAATGATAACATTAATATCAGCAATACTCTTTACAGTCAGAAAACTTACTACTGCTTCTCTCTCTTTCGGACCCTTATTGAATAATTGGAAATTAAAGAATTTCTTTTTTGATCATCAGAGGTATCTCCGTCAATATGAACAGCACAGACAGGTGTCTCTGACGAATCAACAATCTGTGGCATCAGAGTTTTCTTCTGGACTTCTTGAACTCTTCTCTGCCTTTTACTTACACTTTCTTTAAATCTACAAGATAGATCATCATCATTGAGCATAGGATCAGCTCGAACTTGGTCATGTTGTTCATCATGCACTTCTAAATGCAGCAACTTTTTAACTATCTTTTCCCTTGCCTCTCCTTCAACGGGAATATGAATCTCCTTTCTGGTCATATCGTCCTGTTTTTCTAGACTGCGTCCATCACGTGTTTCATTTGATTCTCCTAAATTCTCCTCATCATTTATCTGGTGAAGAACATTATCTCTGTTGTGTTGTAAATTATGATGCTTTTTGCCTACTAATTCTGCAGTATGTTTCTTTCTGCTATGCTCCAAACTACAGTGAAAAGATGTGGCTACTTGCTTCCTTGGTAAAGAAGCTTTTCTCTTACCGTCAACGTACTCTGAGATAGCAAGAGAATATGCACAAAAAGGGCAGTAAAAGTCTCCCTTATCATCAAATTTTGCTGGTGTACCCAAACAATTCTCATGTAAAACCAATGGACAACCAGGAAGACTACAAACTAACAACTGACCATGTTTGTGACATTTTACACAAAGATTTTGCTCGGTCCAGTAAGACATTGACAGGGAATCATCACCCCACAGGCACTGAGAACTTATGAACTGATTCTTCTCCAAGGAAACATCAACTCTTTCGTGATCATACTCTTCATCATCACTCACCTCAACTCTTTCATGATTATACTCTTCGTCATCACTTGATGCGTCATCTTCAGAAAGATGGTCCTTCCCACCTTCTGCTTCCTCCAAATTAACCTTCCCACGAAATCCACTGAAGGATGCAACAATGGAAGACTTCAGCTGATTAGCAAGATCACTACTCTTGTTAGCTTCATCAATGAATGCATCTTGCTCAGTTCTTGCACCGCATGCACCATCCAACGTTCTACCTTCTACTTCAGCAGTTTTATCCACCAAAATATGTTGCTGCGGTGGACCTCCAGATATATGTTCTCTCACTCGGTCAGTATTATCAGTCTCACATTGATTGTGCCCGATTTCATCACCAGCATCAGGACTCTGTCCAATCCCAGCAATAACAACATTATCACTATGACCATTATCTAAAGACTTGCTTTCCTCTAATGATCCTAAATGAGATTTTGTTTCTACATGGAAATCATCTTTCCCACTATATTTAGTCATCTTTTCAGAATCATCTTCCACCAACTTCTTCCCACATCCGGAAGCCAAAATATGATCTGTTGGTTGCTCAGTAGATAAACCATTTCTTTTAAGTCTTTTGGCCTCTGAATTGAGATCATTACCATCATCTTTTTCACGGTAGTCTCCCATGATATTTTCATTAACCAACTCAATTCTGTCCCTCTTACATGGTAATAAATTTCCATCATGTGAATCGTGTCCCTCTGCTGCATTATTTTCAAGTGGAATAGGGAACAAGTTCCCTGTTGACGCCATATTTTGGACAGCTGTGTCACTGTCATCAACCCTAGATGCAACTGCATGATGAGCAGTGGAACCGGCAGAGACTGAATGATGCATATCATTTCTAAGCACCAGTCCACTAAATTCCCTCAAAGTAGAAGTACATGGGTGTGTGCCCTCAAGAATTGCATCTTTCAGCTAATAATATGAACAAAAGAAGCACAATCACAAGTGTAAAATCAGTGTCTTTTCACATTACAACATAAAAAGAAAAATACCCTTTTCTACCTTTTCTAAGGCACATTTGGGCATTGAAGCTCGTTTATGCATAATAAAATGGTGAATATCCCATTTCAAAAGCTCTTCTCCACCATTACTCAAATCTGATAACGATCTCTTGAAAAAAAAAAACGATAGCTTCACCATTGGATTTTGCAACCAATTTAAACTTCAGAATTGCATCTTTATACGAAATCAAACCAAGTATAAACCAAAAAAAAAAAGAACATAAACTCACAGTACCTCTTGCAGTATAGAATGCAAAACCTCTTCACAACTCGGCGACAAATCAAAGGAAACCTTTTCCTCAGGAGCAAAACGAAATTCATCCACCCCCCCATCCCTAGTACCAAACAAATCCTCCAAGCACCTCAAAGCAACCCTTTCCCTTGTGTTCTTCCCCAATTCCCCAGGGAATTGGGGGGTCGCATCAATCAAAGCTGAACCAAATAGTCAAAATCAAACCACAACCTCAAACCTCAAAAAAAAAAAGAAAAAAAGAAAAAAGCAATCTTGCAAAGAAAATCGCCAAAAAATTGTGTGCGAACTTACCAAGCCATGTTTCCGAGTCTATTTCCTGGACGCTTGCAAGGTACTCAATTACCCAAAGCCAAGCCATGACTTTATCAGAGGCATTACTACTACTGGCATTTGAAGTGTCAGCCATGACAGAGACACATGCACATACCAACACTATAGCTTATCTTTTTTAACCCTGCGATAATAAGAACTGTTTTGTTATTATGTGGTTGTTGAAACCCATCAATTGAATTCAATAAAGTTCAATGCTTTATAGATCTCTGCAAATTGGGTTCACAGGAAACCCTTATTGTTGGCATTGAAAGTAAAGAAGTTCGGTGATTTCTCAGTTCGTTTCCTCAATTTTCTTGGGGACCAGAGAGAGAGAGAGATGTCCGTACCGTTAGTTCATAGAGAGAGGCGAGTCAGAATCTCGGTGAGAGAGATGGAATCGGCAGCGTTCTGTCGGAAAGGTACCAGCTTTTTGCAAACTCAAATTAGAATTCATCAAGAAGTTGTGCAATTTTATGATTTTATCTGGCAAAAGTAATTATTAATTTTTCAAGATTAAAATAAAACAGGGTGATTTGTTGTAGGTTGGTTTTAATAAATTCAACCTATAAAAGATGTGTCAAGCACCGATCTAGGTTACTTATCTATAGATTCTTGACATGATAAAACACCAAACCGACTAGTCTGGAACCGCGAAAGAACTGTTGACATTATCGCCAAATAAAAAAACATGAACAGTTTCGATCTTATACAAAAATCGACCCAAATTGTACTAAACCGAGTAACCAAACTAATGAAAGATTATTATATACACATAAAAAGGATTATCACTAAATATTTTATTAAAAATATTATATAATATATAAAATTGAGTGTACTATTATAATAATTTGGCATTTGATAAATTATTATTTTAACATTTGATATTTTAATTGTACGATATATGATAATTCTCATTAAGATATTTAATGTATTGATTAATATTCACTTCCTTATTAATAAATAAATAAATATGAAAATAAATCTTATGGTAATAATTTTTATTTTTCTATATTTTTTTAATTTGAAACAATTTTTGTTAGTCTTAAATATTTACAAAAATAATAATAGAGTGATATATCCCGAAACAACGTGTGATGGTAAAACTAGTTTTAATTAAAATTGGAAGATTATGCTTATATTTGTTATATTCTTAGTGATTGTTTAGATAAAGAGGAAATTACACCATCTCTTAACTTTTACAATTACATTTTCTTTGGTGTGCAGTAGTGCATTAAAATTTCTAAAGTACAAAAGGCAGAACTATAATTTTAGGAATACTTAAATATATGTGCGGCTTTGGACTCCTCTTTGACAGTTTTCGCTCTCTCTACTTTCTCTTTCTTCCCGCTTTCTCCACATGCTTCCTCTTCTCCTATCATTTGTTTTGACTTTCCTTTCCCCATGCACCTCTACGTGTGATCTCTTTCTCTTCTTCCTCCTTCCCATTTGTCGGCCTCGTCCTTCTCTTTTTTGCGCTAATCTTTTGCCTCATCTTCTTCTTTTTGCTATTCTAAATCTGACGAGCGAGATTCTTTGTGGCGGGAAGTTGTTTTGGTTAGCAACGGTGGCAGACGACACTGAAGGAGAGAATGCAAGTGGTGGTGATGCGCGAGAGAGAGAGAGTGTGACAAACCAAACGCGAGGGGTAGAGAGTACTTTCACGGTGACAAACGAGAGAGAGTTCGAGAGAGTGGATGGCGGTGACGACGGCGATGATGGGGCGGTGACATGGGTTTTGAACCCTTAGCTGCAACCTTATTCCTAACTTTATGTAAATTTTTTTGTCTTGTAAATTAAAAAATATAATATTCGTGAGATGTACTCATTTTGTACTCGTTTTTATAAGTATGTGTTAGTACATTATCATTTTTTATTTGGCTCATTATGTACTCATTTTTGTATGTGCAAAAATGAAAACGATTTGATCTCGTTTTGTACTCATTTTATAGCGGTTAAAGTAGTCAGTCAGTACTCATTTTTGTATTTGGAATTATGAGAATAATTTGTTCTCTTTTTGTGCTCATTTTGTAATAGTTAAAATGATCAATCAGTACTCATTTTCGTATGTGAAAAATGAGAACATTTTGGTCTCGTTTTGTACTTATTTTTTATTGCGTGGTCAACACGCGATCAAAATGGTCAAATGGTCAAATTTGGCATTTCTGTAATTACATAAAATGAGTTAGTATTTTTGCATACATTTTCAATGGTCTTTGATTTTTGAAATTTAAATTTTCTTTTGGAATATTTTTTAGTTTTTCCTTTTAGATTGATGGGTTATTTCTAAGGTAGTGATCTTTTAAAGAATTATGCGGCAATTACGATGTCCTCTAAGAAAATCATATTAGCCGATTGCGTTCCTAAATTTTTAAAAAGGCTCTTATTGTGTTCTTGGGAGTTAACGTGTCAATTTTTATTTATGAAAAATGCAAAAATATCAATATAACCTCGTATTTTTTATTTATTTTCTCTTCATTTCTCTCCCTGTTTTTCCCTCTCACTCTCTCTGCCTTTCTCTAACCTCTCGCTCTCTCCACCTTTCTCTAACCTCACTCTCTCTCTCTACTCCTTTCTTCCTCTCTAACTCTCTCTCTCTCTCTCATTTCTGTCTTTTCTTTCTACCTAGCTCTTTTCTCTCTCCTTCTCTCCCTCTCTCAATTTCTCTCTACATCTTCCATCCACACCACCAGTCTACCATCCTCCACCCTCAAAACAAATTAAATCAAATAATCATCTCTCTCTCTTTGTGTCTTTTTCTCTCATATGTCTCTGTCTTGCGCTTTCAACTCTTTCTCTCTCTTCGCCACCACCACCTCCTCCTCATCTGCCACCATCACCTCCGGTCTTCCTCCACCTCCGCAACCTCAACACATCCGCTAGCGACCTCCACGATTTTGAACAGCTATCACCACCACTTGCCATCAAAACCCCAAAATAGAATTAATTGATACTAGCAGCGAATCCTTATCAAACTGAAATTTTTTTAATCAACGCATTTGGCCTCACAAAACTACCAGAATTCATTTATCAAGTTTTCACTAATAGAGAAAAATTGCAGCTTTAGCTTTTCTATTTGTTTTTGAATCATGGCTTGTCAAATTTGAAGTCTTTTTGGCATGTGATGGGTGTTTATGGTTCTAGGTCTCATATATGTGGCTGTTTAAACATAAAATGAACCAAATTTTGAGTGTACAATTTTGTTTTTTAACATGGGGTACTTGTTCTTAATGGCTTTGTTTGGTGTCAAAGACGAAGCGAACTAGAGGCGAAGAAGAAAAAGAAGAGGAGGCTAACAACATTTATTAATTTTGCAAACAAACACAAAACTAGGACAAGAGGTGAACAATCCAAATTGCGTTCTCTACCACACTCCTCTTCATTGTCAAGTTGTCGAAGAGGGTTTTATGGGTCTTCCCTGTTGAACCAAAGGTGGTTAACATTTTGATCCTCTTATGTTTTGATGATGAACAAATATTGGTAAATTAGCTACCCAAAAGACAAACTGAACAATGCTGCCAAAAGATGAAAATATTTGAGGAAAAAGCATGGTACTCGAGTAAGCTTAAAAGTTATTCGAGTAAGTGTCGTGCCATGAGGAATTGGTTTCCAGGTTTCACTCAACTAAAGCCAAATGTTGCTCGAGTAAAAACAGCTTTACTCGACCAATTCGAAATGTTACTCGACAAAACATTTTGACCAGGATACATGAAGACAAAAGTCACTCGAGTAGACACCAAACTCACTCGCGCAAGATCAATGTCCAAAATGCCGCTGGTTGATGAAGTTACTCGAGTAGGACTTGAAGTCACTCGAGTAATCGTGGCTCAGAATAGCAATAAAACACTCAGTGGAAAATGGTACTCGAGTAGACCCATTGATCACTTGAGTACGTGCAAGCTTCAGAAGATCCATAATTGAGACAAACCAGAGTTACTCAAGTAAGCGTGTTTCCAGGTCTGAGAGATTCAAGTCAATCAAGCAGAAGAAGGGAAGAAATGAATGCACAACGGTCACAAATGATCGATCACTCGAGTAGATATTAATCCTACTCGAGTAAGTCAAGGCTAGATACAACACTTGAGCATCAACGAGGGAGTTACTCGAGTAGACAAGATTGTTGCTCGAATAAGCACTGAAAATGAAAGAAAATCAAGATTGATTTCACACTTCAATGGGCATATTTTGAGTCACAACGGCTAGAGAAAGATCAGAGAGTATAAATAGACTTCCAGAGCAATCAATAAGGAGAGAACAACGACCTACAAATAGATTGCAACTCGAATTAGAGCCTTGTTCATTGTTCTTAGTGATACAAGTTTAGTTGTGCCTATTTCCTATTTTCAGTTACTTGTATCTTTGTTTCAAATATGTTGGTGAGCAAATTATTGTAACAAACAGAGGGTTTGTAAGTTGGGATTAATGGTAGATCCTAGGCTTGCTTTATTCTGGAACTGAAATCAAGTATTGTAAGAGTTCTCACTTAGCTAGAAAGTGAAGGTGGCCTTGGACGTGTTGAGCCTGGAATCAACCTCTTTGTAGTTGGCCTTGATGGATTGAGCCGGAATCAATCATCAATGTGAGATAGTGAATTTGGGAAATCCTAAGTGAAGAACTTAGGTAGTGGACGTAGGCAAAA
>CAODLS010686419.1:0-12516 GCA_948243855.1 Flueggea neowawraea
CCATTTGGTTCCGTCCCAGCAATACCCTCTAAGATTCCCGTCCGGTTCCAACCGTACAAAGAGGAACCCATTAACCATTGGTCGTTGAAAGGTGTTGAATGGTTGCACGTCAGCTGGTTTGTCCCCGGTTTGGTACATACCTAAAAAACCGTTCGGGCTGATCCGGGCAATAATTGGGCCTTGACCCTCCACAATCTCTGCTTTAGCCTCCATCGCTTTGTGTCTCCAATATATTTGGTCCGAATTGCCGTCCTTGAACTTGGCGTATAGTCCCATGAAGTTGTTTCCTAGTCGCAGAGAGTATTCACCGTTGAGTGAAACCAGCGACACGGCAGAAGTGAGATTTTGATTTTCCGCGAGGGTATCTGTGGGAAAGTCAAAGCTTTGCCAGAGAACTGAAAGAGTGGGTTCCGTTTTCTGTACTTGCAAATTTGAGGAGTTGAGAAGCACCACTTTGTCACCTCGCGTTTCCGTTGACCAAACTGACCTCCGGTGTTGATCTAAAATTACGAGACTACCATTGAACAGGAGCTGGGTCCGGTCCGACCACGGAATCGGATTTCTTGGGTTGGCTTGCCAAAGTGTTTCCAGAGAGGGGAGATGAATGACCGAAAGAGTGAGTTGGGTTCGGTTGGTTCTGAAAAACCCAAGAGAGAAATTCCCGGTTGACTCGTTTAAAAGAGGTTGGAATGAGGAGATTGCAGGGTCGGGTGTGGCTTTGAAGCCTACAAGAAGCTCTCGTTGAGGTGAAGTGGCCATAGAGTACGGCCATGCTGACATGGACAGAACAACCAAGAGTAGAAAGGGAAGAATATGAGAGTGATGAGATGCATGAAAATGGACAAAGGGTTCGGCCATGGACATGGTGAGGACGAAAAGAGTAGAGAGGGGAGTCCAAGAGGAAGAAAGAAAAGAATAATTTATACTAACTAGTATTGTAAGGCAATCTTTTTACACATTAGATAATATCATAATAAAGAAATTATGGAGGAACCAAATGGGGTCTCAATAAATTAGTAATATTGATAGTGAGAATTAGAGAAAGTAACATGCACTATGTTTATATAATCAAAATGATATATATGAATAATGAGAGTAAATTATGGTTGTATTACTGTCGCAAGTTGCAAGTATATGATCTCAATGCAGATTATACCGTTCACCATTAATTTTTTAAAAAGAGTGCATATAAACGATAATATATATATCCAAATTCAAATTCAAATTCTTTTTCTTATATATAGTGCAAGTCACTTTTATCTAATCAAACTAAATTAAAGAACAAAAATAGTTTCGCAAATAAGTTGATGACCAGAGCACCGCCAATCCATTTGCAAATATCAATCTATCACATGTACGAGCCTCATCTTGGATGGCGATATATAATATATTCAAATCCTAAAAAGATGTGGAAGAATGGTAATGATAAAGGAAAGGCTCGACCACAAATTGCTGCTATAGATAAACATGTTTGTTGAGTTAGGCCAGCTAGCTAGAGGCAATGAATAATGGTTGATAAAATACTGTGTCTAAGTGTGTTGATGATGAGGAGTTAATTTGGTCATGAAAAATAAGTCAAAGCCTATCCCTTCTAACAAATACAAAGTCAAAAGATTCAGCTAAACCCTTTATTAGAATTTAAGACGGTAGCTAGCTCCGGCAAGATTTGGGCACTGCATTTCAATTTCCTTCTAGTAGTTTGCTTATGGCCGGGGGATGATTTGGCTCACCTATCTTGTATTTTTTAAATTTTTTTGCATGGATAAATACTGATACAATCGAAACTAATTAGTTAACAATGATCACAACTGTTATGGTTACGTTTGTGTAATTAGTTTTTGGTATGAATAGAGAGATTACTAACTAGCTAGATTGTCAGACAATACACGCTATGAACAAGAAATTAAAGCAAGAAAAATTATAACGCACATAAAAATTTACATGGATTGGCCAATTTGGCGCATGCCCACAGACACATAATTTTTTCTTATTCACTCAGAAACTGATACAATGTACATTATTAAAATCCTATAATCGCGTATAACATAACCGTTGTCCGGTTTGAGTTGTTCCAATTACACACGAAAAATAGGTTGATCTAAGTTATCAGGTTGGTCCTTATGCTTCCAAATTCCACAACATTTTTTTTTCTTTCAAGTTGAGCTTTCAAATTCCATAAGGAATTGTTTGGTTGGCAAACAAATATAGACTTGCAGGTCAAATTCTGTTCAATCTTATGGGCAAAAACAATCACAGAAAAAATTCAGCTTTCAAATATTTCAAGTTAAATCATTATTCAGAGTGAATAAAAAAAATTCATGACACTCAATAATTAAAAAAATGAAGACCAAGTTTAATGAAGGTGAATATAGCGTGATATATATTAATATACTGAAAAAGCAATAGGATTGCCATGTCGAAGTCATAAATGTGGTGTAAGACTTGAAGAAAGACGAGCTGGATTTCCTTTTTGAATTCGTATATGTTTCTATTTATGGATGATATAAATATATGCGGCATTTAAATGTAGGGTTGACTTATGAGAAAAAGATAGGGCTACAACTTGTGCTTCTTCGTTTTTTCCTTTTCGATTGCGTGATACATTTTTTGTACAGGAACGTCGATATACACGATTATAATTATTCTGATTTTGTCTGCACGTAGAACATTGAACTAATAAATTAGAAGCTTCTCGACCTGTAATTTTACGTAATTAACTATGATACCACATGTAGAACAATGATATTACACTTTATGCATGACACATGCAACTATTTGGTCTCACTTTGCCTATTATTAATGTCATTTGTTTTCTACATTTCCATAGATTTTAATACTAAGTATTTTAACCCTTTGTACAAATATAAGATTGGACGTTTCCTCCCAATCCTAAAAATCTTTTTTTTTTTGCACTCCAGACAATATCTGTAGTTACTTTTGCCGACTCATAAAGGTGAATTACGTAATGTAAAGATAGATAGCAATAAAAACACAGAAATGAAGATAGAAAGTTGTATGAACAAAAACGCCCCACGTTGTTTCAGCGGGATTACCTCCTGCGTTAATGGTAGTCTTTGCTTCATTAACCCACTGCTTTGTGGGTTGATTTAATAAAATCTCATTTGATGGATACAAAAAAAAGCGTAACAATAAATAGGTTAATGAGATAAAAGAGGACATAATGCATGTTACCAAGGACAAAAAATGCCATAAAAACTCTTGTACCGAGCAGTATGCATGTGTAAATTCTCGAATGAAATATAAAACCAGGTACAATTATTGTTTGAGTTATAAGATATACATTATTTAGAAATTCGAATTCATAATTGTGTAGGGAATAAACGAGATATGCTAAGCCTAGAAAGATTTCGAAATATATTTTTGTATAGTTTAAATATTTAGTGGAAGATTTCCACAAACTCAGAATGTTGACAAGACCCGTGAGTCGTGAATTTGTCCTAAACTTCTTTCAATATTAGTGACTCGCATCTCCTCTCTCGTCGTTGTTTATACCAATAAGTTGTTCGTAGTCCAAATTCATCCTTCAAACATTAGTCTCCATCTCTTCAAGTATATATAATTTTGTTTGAAAATTCAACTGAAATTGTTACCTTTTCTTTTCAAATTCAAAACTATATCCTGGTGTAGTTTTTCCAATTTCTTTGTCTCCCTTTAGTTAATTAGGGGAAATGCTCTGAGCTCGTGTTCGTCAAAAATCTAAGTAGATGAGAAAGGCACGTGACAAGTTTTATTGGTTTCTAGGAACAAAAATGCTAATGTTTCAAAATAAAAGTCGCACCAGTTTTGGAAAATGTGACCTTCGACTAGCAACAAATTTTATATTGTTCAGGAATATGGATTGGGCCTCGTTGCTAGGGTCGATCAATGGGCCATCTCTTGGCCGTCAATAAAAGCAAATAAAACAATTGTTTATTGATTTGTTAATCTAACAATAAATTGAACCCACGCCCTTTCGGACCAGAACCTTAATCTGGCGCCTTAGACCAACTCGTTGAGATTTTCAACGTTATTGATTTGTTAATCTAACAATCCTACGGTACTTATGAAATACTAGGACAACAATGCATGTTTTATTTTAAGTAATATTCCAATTGCAAATTTTATATTCAGTTTATTAAATTTTTTTAAATCTATAATAAGATTTTTAAATTTTTTTGTATAATACAATATATCACTATCAATTTATTGAAAAATGGCCATAAATTTGACAAAAAAAAATTGAGAAGTAAATTTGACATTGACCTATCTGATGGATACCATAAAGAATATTAATTTGTTTATTGAAAGTCAAGTCATTGTTTATTGGGTTATGATATAATCATCGTCTACGCTTTGCCATCGTCACTTGCTTTTTGAAGGTTTTGTATTGTTGACTAGGAAACGATCAATGGTCGTGCCATAATGGCAAAATGATAATGAGATAAAACAGCAGACTCTCATTCCATGATCTACATCAAATCTGTTTCTATTTTTATATTGTTGATAGGTATGAATCAATTAATTAGGACACGTGATCAATTCTCTTTGGGTGATCAATTCTCTTTTATCATGAAATATAAAAGATGGACTAGATTACATCGTGCATGATTTATTCCAATTATAAAAACAATAATATTATACATAAATATTTTAATGTGTTTATTATCTAAATTTTTGATCATTTAATGATAGAAGCTATTTTAGTATTATTAGACTATAAAATTTAATAAAATTTCGTGAACACCAATTGAGTCTCTAATCAATATATACATCAATATATACATAAAAGTTAGGAAATTTTTGTGAGCTTTTGCCAAGTGTTGTTGTAGTTAATTGATACATGATTTTTTACTCATATTATTACTCTTTAAAAAATAGTTAAATACACCAAATATGTTTTTTTAAACCTTATTTTTAATCAAAATTAGATGATTATAATTTACAGGTATTACTTGACATCCATATAAAAAAGATATTTTTTAGTAATAAAAGGAGAACTTTTTTGTGTAAACATTTTTTAAGTAAATTGTTGATGTGTATAAAAGGAGAGTTAAAAATTTAGCAGTAGAAATTATGTCAAGTCAAATAAGTTTGGAATATGAAAAACATCTAAAAATTAAAAACGTATGAGAAAATAAAGTTCAATAAATCTAAAAGGCAAATCATTTAATTGAAACAATAAAATTGAAATATTATATAATAAACATATAAGAGAGGGCCCAACAAAAATTCTTAAAAAAAATGTTTATTGGAAAATATCATCTAACTAAGAAAAAGATATAATATTTAGTTATATTTTCACAATTTCTTCTAAAAAATAATTAAATTCTTGAAGAATTTATAGAAATAGTAATCATAAGTAGGCATAACAATCAACATGTTTATTTATAATAAATTAAGCAATCACATATATAGTATAACAAAAAAATAATATTTTAGAGTAATGATCAAAAGTAGCGCTAACACTATGTTTATTTATAATAAATTAAACAATCATGCATATAATATCGAAAAAAGATAATGTTTTTGTATATAGTGTAAAATATGCCAATATATTTTAACTCAGTATATTTAACTCTCTTTAAATGAATAATAATAAGAGAAATAAAAAGTCAATTGTCAGCTACATAGTTGATGTATTAAACTCTTTTTCAATGAGCAATAATATAGGTAAAAAATAATGTGTCAATCATACAACGCTATTTGTCGAAAACTTGGGAAAACTCCCTAACTTTAAATATTTATATTGATTCTCCAAACTATAGTTTTCATTCATCATATCTTTGTCAAAAATAATTTTAAACAATTAATTAAAATTAATTTTCTTAATTACATTTCAATATAGAAAAAAATTATCTTATTAAATTAATTTGTGTATCACGCAGACATAACGCTAGTTATTATTTATAAGACTTGTAAAAAAATTATTGTTTGTGAGAGTTCGTATGGAATCACATTTTCTCTAGCTAAGAGCTCAATTCCAAATGATTAGATAGAAAAATTTAATTTCTCTTACTTACAAAGCCGCCGTGGGAACATTGTTTATAAGTATAATTGTGTCGATTATTGATAGCTAAGAATCTTAATTAGTCAAAAAAGCAAAAGTCTTTGAGCTTTGGACTAGCTAGTCGTGGGGTATTGATACGACGTCATTTACATTAATGAAAGAACAGGTATACTAGCTGGCTATTGTATGTCTAATCCTCTTCAAAGTTGATTCAACGACTTAATGGTATGCCATATATTATTGATTCACTTTCTTATCACTAACAAATAAATATGGAACATGATGAATATCCATACCAATTGCTTTTTACCTGAAACATTATAACCATTTATGCTATATGCGACCCACCAAAAATCTCTACATTTATTGGTTCTAATTACTGATCAAATTCATGTGCAAGAGATGTGTGGATAAGAAGTCCCTTTGACTTGAAGTTTGGTCCTTTTAGGCAAAGAAAGTGACTATACATAACTTTTTTTTTCTGGTGGAAATTTTGAGTTCTTTTGTTGTTTTGGGTTCTAGAATGAAAATAATATTGCATAGTGACTATACGTTTCTCGAAATTACTAATCAAATCTAGACTAGAATGAAAATAATACATGAAAGGTCATACACATTGTTTGGCTGTTAGTGCAGAAAATTCTAGCTGTGGTACCCTGAAATTCTGTGGATTTAAACATGCGAAGGCGTTTTCACAGAATTGCATGTTGCACCGACCCTATCCCTTATATGTTGTTTTATATGATTCTAACATCAGCTACTGTTTGATGTTTCAATTAACTAATTAATCTCGCAATAGTCAAACCATGTTTTGACATTGAGAAAAATTAGTGAAAAATCCAACTCTTGTAAACTTATGAATATACAATGACCCAGAAAAGCAGAACAAATTGCGATCAATCATGCATGTTAAAAAACTTCAAAATAATGGTGATATTTGTGATAATTATGATTTCTGATTATTTTTTGTGGTGTTTAATGTATGTTAATGTTTTGTTTTATGAGTGTTAATTTGTGAATTAGTGGGTTGTAGGAGTTATTCTTAGAATAAATGTGTCTTTATGGATGTTTCAAGTTATTGTGCATTTTTAATGTGTTTAATGGTGATTTTTAATTGTGATTTTAATTGGTCAAGAAGTGGGTTTTTGGTGGTTATTTGTGTGTTGAATGACATTTGGTGTAGGTAACAACTCTTAAAAGAGGCAATTAAAGATGGCATTGATGTGCACAACTTTTTTTTTCTACTGAGTCAAGCATCTCAACTATGACGAAAGGAAGGCTGGAAGCAGTGTCTCGATTGAGATCTTTGTCATGACCGAGAGCAACTAGACAACTAACAAGGACGGTTTTCACTTGGAGAAACCGAAGAGTGATTAATCGTAACCTACCTAAGGTGCACTAAAACTCATTCATTGGGCAATTTAAAAGAGGACACTAAGAGAAGGCTATAAAAAAAAAACCCTCTTGGATGGAAATTGATATACAACATACCAAAACAATACACAACACAATTCACCTCACACATTTGTTTCATTCTCCATTCATTTTGAAGAAGATCAAGAGAAGAGTCTTGGAGTCAAGATCGTAGAGAAGAATTCAAGCGACGACAAAGAGTTTTTCTTCTTCCTCTCTAGCTCTTATTCATTGTGATGGAATTGTTTATCATTATTGTTTTATTTACTTTTTTATTATGGATAGCTAAATATTTTGTAGGAATTAATTCTTGAAGCATTCCTTTAAGGTTTTTCTTTTGGGTTTTAATAAAATATTTGTGGTGTTTATTGCATTTCATTTGTTCTAATTACAATTGAGAGATTGAATTCGATTATTTCTGTTGTGTAAGCAATGAGAGTTGTCGCATAATGGACCTATAAACATCGGATTAGTTAAGAATCATTGAGAGATTGTGAAGATTAACTAATTGCTTGAAAGATTGTTTAATGCATCAATTAACATAACTTAAGTTGGAATTGATAATTGAGAGATTAAAATTTTACTCTTGTTATCTAATTTGATAGTTAGTCATTATTTGAGAGATGATAACTAAAATTATTAGATGTTTAAAACCTTAGCACCAATAAACTTAATTAAAAGATTAAGAGGGAATATGGACAGTGTGAAACCATGTTTTGACATTGAGAAAAATTAGTGAAAAATCCAAATCTTGTGAACTTATGAATATACAATGACCCAGAAAAGCAGAACAAATTGCGATCAATCATGCATGTTAAAAAACTTCAAAATAATGGTGATATTTGTCCACTAGAGTTTGTCGTGTAAAATTCATGCATTTATAAAACATGACGAATCAGTCGACAATTTTTTTTCTTTTTATTTCCCATCAAATCAAATTGAAACTGTTCACAGGAAGATATGCCTCGTCTTGTTTGGATACTGTATAATTCCTGTACTGGACTGTGTTAAAAAAAATTCCTGTACTGGACCTAACAGGCTATAATCTAGTCCTTAGCATAGGAGTCAGTGACGATCTTATTCACTTATAATTGGTTCCTTGGTGTATGAATTATGAAAAATTAGTAAAGTTATAAAATATAATAAAATAAATAATACCAATTACATACACGAGCCCATTTTTTCCGAACCTAAAGACAATATGTAGCCATCCTAGTTAAATTAACGAGTAGGCAAAAGTACAAATATTATTGTTCATATTTTTACAAATCATCCATTTTAGTTATTTTTTTATGTAATTGAAGCCAGAAGCCTTCCAGTCAAACAAAGAAAAAAGAAAAAAAGAAGCTTATCAAATATATTTTAGTGACTAGTAAAGATATAGCTTGTAGCAATTCACCATAAATTTTCAATTAAGGCTAAAGAGATCAAGGTAACAACTGTCGAATCTCATATCGATCAAGCGCAGAAGGATTTTAAATTTATAATTGTGAAGATTTGGTCGATTAAGTGACCCAATAATTGATACACATTTTTCCTTCTTTTTTTTTTGTGCAGACCAAAAAATATATGAAATAGTGTGTGAATTTCAACACCCGCCTTCGCGTTGTGTTTACCAGAAGAGAATTAATAGAAATGTTGAGATTGAAGTGATTTTTTTGAACAAGAATTAAGCCAACTTTGAAGAAATTGAAGCAAGTCAAAATGGGACAAATTGGAGACGAAAATGAAGAGTTTCGACGGAACAGTAAAAGACACGGCCGTGTCCCAAACATGTAGTGCCAGAGTTGGTTTTTTCCCGTTACACGGTTTGGTGCTTATGTTTGTGTCGTATGCCTTATGTCGTGTCTTGACTCTAGAGGGTTCTAAAACGTGTTTTAGGATTTGGGATGGTTTATTCTGTCTTGTATTCCTTGTATACATATAAATAGGTGGCTTAATAATATCTTGGAGAGACTTGAACATCTTGAGAAGCATTTGAACGCCGTTGTAAGCTTTTGTGACTTGTTTTGACTTTGAATAATATAATTACTAGCTATCTACTCGTAGACGTAGGTCGATTGACCAAACCACGTAAATTTTGTGTTTTTGTGTAATTGCTCTGGTTTATTTCCATGTTCTTCTATCGCTTGTTTTCCTGACAAGAAATAAAACTCGTTAAACATGCCATCAACACACAAGTATTTGTTACCTGCTTATGCATTTAACTCATTTTAGAGTACTTGTCTTATTCTTACGGACAAACAGTAGGAACGAGAGAGTTCTCATACTATTGGCACCAAAAAATAAACAAGCCCTTAGGAAGGACAAGTTGCCAAAAACCTCGGGTGGTGTTTACCATAAAAAATATAGCCGAAATTTCAAAAGACATAAGTTATGCTCGAGGGTCCCGTCAAACTCGTTGCGAGGTGCTTGAGATTGGTTATTACTAAAACATATATAGCTAAAGCCTTGAGGATGTCGGTTAAGCTCAAGATATGGTGTCCACTGCATGGTGAACTCATTCAATGGCAAACGAGTAAGTTATCAAGACCATTGATCATGGTCCACATTTAACATATTGGCATAACCACTTTTATGTGAACGTGTCCATTTGCATGACATGATGCAGTTACATATGTCAAACTATTAGGAAGAGGATGGAAAAGTGGTTAATCAAAACGTGGAATAGCAATTGCAAGGAAAGTGGAGAACATTAAGGTAGAAGTTACATACAGAGATTATAAAACGAAGAATCAACAACAGGAAAAAAGACACACGCATCAGCACAACTCAATTATTTATTGTCATTTATTTTTATTTGTTCCTTTAGCCTAGCCATAGTGTAGTCATTTACGTTCATACAATTAGGAGTAACAGTAACTTAACAACAACCTTTCATTGTACTCTGATTGAAAGCACCCATTCGTTTTGGTAAATTGGAGAATATTTTTTTTTCGAATTTTGTTGGAAGAAGTTAAGTTACTCGAGTAAATTAAGAGAGTTACTCGAGTGAAAAGAAGTTGGATAACTCGAGTAAGTGAGTGTGTAACTTGGATTAATGATGTCGTGTATTACTCGAGTAAGCTTGTTGACTTACTCGAGTAAGAGAGGTATTTTCGTTCATGTTGAAGAGTGACTTACTCGAGTAAGGGGTTGGCTTACTCAAGTAAGTAGTGATTCTGGGCAAGCGGTGTAATGGTTAGTGGCTTATAAAATCGAGTTTATCCACTTTCTTTCGTCATTTTCACTCTCCGAGCTCTCTCCTAAACCCTCATACATCTCTCTCTCATTCTCTTTTCTTCTTGGATTAGTTTATCATGGATTTGGGGTAAGATTTATACTCTAATCTTGGTTATCACTCCTAATTCATGTGGGAGGTTTTGAAATCTGATTTTGGGAAGTTGGAATTTTTCTGTTTGTGGAAATGAATAGATTCAGAGTTTGGAAAATTGGTAAAATGATTTGGGCTAGGTTATTTGATAGTTGGCTAAGTGTAAAATGGTGTAAAATTGGATTCAAGTGGTTGAGATGTTAAGTTCGATCGGTTGGAATGTCTAATAGTGTTACTCGAGTAACCGAAGTCGTGTTTTACTCGAGTAAGGGGAAATAATTACTCTAGTAATGTAGCCTACTCGAGTAAGTGAATTTGTTACTCGAGTGATATGATGGTCCATTTACTCGAGTCAGTGGTATGATTACTGAAGTAAGATGAAGGCTCAGTTACTCTAGTAAGGTAATTCATTACTCGAGTAAGCCATATGTTTGAAGGACTTAAAGTGTAATTTTCATACCTTTGTTATACTTTGAGGATTGAGATATAATTTTGTAGAAGTTGTAGGAGTAGATTATAATTTTGTGTAGATTCTGGTTTTTAAGTCGAGATCAATAGATCTTTGATCGCAATAAGTTTTGGCTTTTGTGTAAGCGTCATCTTGCATTTCATTCAGTACTATCATAGTACTAGTATCACATATCGATATCTCATTGATATATTTGTTTCAGCTTTTTGTTCCTATCATCGAGACCAACCCCTTTACTAGTGGTGCGTGATTGGTTTAGCTTTTGCTTTGGACTCTAGGTGAGCGCGGTGACAGCTTTAGACACTTAGGCCATGTCTTTTGAAATCCTATTATTTTTTTTATATGCTGAGATATCACCCGTAATCTAATTAAGTAATGGATTGACTAATTAAAATCGATTATATGATAAACTGGTTTTCCTATATATTTTTGAATTGTTATATACATCAATTCTCTGATTTTATAACTCCGATATGCTTGTTGTCTGTTAAGAGTTTTATATATACATGTGGGACACCTCAGTTACGAGGTGCGTAGTCTTTGGTAAACCAATGCTTAAAGAAGACCCTAGTTACCATGATAATTTGGTGACCGTGTGTTCGATCATACACACGTATTTTAGTGACATACAGTCACTCATATGTCTATACTTAGTACAGATCCTATTATTTAGTGGTAATACCACTCATGCATTCAATCCCATTATCCAGTTATATTATATACAAGATATATAATATTATTGATAATATCGCATGATCGTATGTTGTTTGCTTTGATTGAAAACGTTTTGGAAATGTTTTAGAAGATATTATTTATAGTAGAATGTATATGATATTATACATATGAGCTTGCGATATTTTTGAACTATTTTCAAAAGGTCTTTGCAATTCATGTAGATCCTTGCTTACTAGAGTAAGAGGAGTTTCGTCTCACTCGAGTGATTGATGTGGCTTATTCGAGTAACCATGTATGGCTTACTCGATTAAGATGAAGGGTATCTTACTTGAGTAAGCCAGAGTGTTACTCGAGTGAGATGGGGTACTTTGGGACTCGTTTTGTAATTTTGCATTTTGTCATCTACTGAGAGTTTGGAGACTCTTTTGTGGATTATGACTACTTAGAAAAGTTAGTTAGTTATCCTAGTCTATTCGGAGGACTATTTTGTAATTTCTCAAGTCCCAGAGACTAAAAGTAATTTTGCATTGGTCGATGACCAAACTGTAATTTTTCTTAGATTTTGTATTTTGGATCCAGAGTGATAGATTATCATTCGATATGGATCATTTGGGGTCTTTCGAGAGTCCGCATCTGCAT
>CAODLS010686424.1:0-23183 GCA_948243855.1 Flueggea neowawraea
TAATACCCCGTCCGTTATGATGACTTTCCTTGCAGCATTTCGTTATGTTTCGACAAGATCCTCTATTGAACCCCGTTCGATTTCGATTGAACCTCATTCAATTTCAATCCAATCCTTGAATGTTTGTGATGATCTTTAGCTATTTGGAATGTTTAATTGGAGTTTGAGGATGTTAATTGAAGTAATTTTTGTAAGGATAGGTGTTGTGGAGACTTAAGAATGGTTCGGAAGCAAGAAATGTTGTGTATATGTGCTAGAAGGCTGATAATGTACATTGCAGTCAAGCCAACGAACGTTATTTGGAGAAATGAGGATCAACGTACATTGAACGTACGTTGTTGTGGTGTACAACGTACATTAATCATGAACAACGTACGTTAGAATTATGCAACGTACGTTGTGGACGAAATTCTTCGATCCGAGGCCACTGGATGAAGAACAACGTACGTTAAATTCCTAAAACGTACGTTGTGTAAGTTGAAAACGTGCATTGTGCAAGTTGAAAAAGTGTGTTGTACACTTTCATGACGTACGTTGCCTTTTCTTTTGTTGAAACGGTGCGTTTCGATCTGCAACTCGATTTAAACCCCCAAAACCCGACCTTTCCATATGTCTTCGCCATGTTTCATTCTCTCTCACTCTCAGATCGATCCTCTCACTTTCTCCTTGCTTCCTCAATGTTCCTAAGCATCTCTAGAGCTAAGATTTCAGTTCCAATCACTTCATTTCATCCATTTTATGCATTTAATTTCAGAAATTCCTTTTAAGCCGAATTTGCTTAGGGTTTCGGATTTTGAGTGATTATATTGCAATGGATGTTTAGGGTTGTTAAATTATGATTGTTTAAGGTTATATTAACATGAATCAAGTCTTGAATTATGAGATTTGATGATTTATTGCTTAGGCTAGGGTTAGGTTCGATTTTAGCTTAATTTTTGAAGATTTAGAGTTGTTTTTGAGAAACCGATTTTACATTTGAGTTCCTGAGGTTGATATTGACCAATGTGGTTGCTAAGTTTTTATTTTTATCAATTCAATCAAAATTTGGAATATTTTGATAATTTACCATAGGGACTGAAAGTGATATTGCGCATTATAGGGACTAAAATTGGATTTTCTATATATAGAGAATTAAATTACATATTTTTGAGATTCTGAGGATTAATTAATGATTTTTGGAGTACTAGGGACTCATTATAAAATTTGAAATATTTGGAGGACTAAATTGTAATTATCCATAGTTCGGGGACCAAAGTGTAATTTTACACCGATGTGTAATATTTGATTTATTATGTTTGGCTTTGTTCCGAAAGAGGGTTTTAGGCTTTGGCTGAGCGTTTGGATTCGTATATGCATTTGCACGCATTACGGTACAACCACAATACCTTGTTTTGATATGTTTATTCCAGCTTCGCTTGGTTTCCGATGAGCCCAGTTATTCGTCGGTGAACCGTAATATGGGTTATTTGCTCGGCGTCCAGGTGAGTGTGGTAGCCACTTCAGACACATAAGTTGTGTCCTTTGAAATATGTATATAGTTTTGTTGTGCTACGACCCTAGCATGTAATTTGGAATAATTAAAGGATTGAGAATCCTAATAATCTGGCTTATAAGATAACCTTTGTAGTAGAAAATTTGGTGGTTTTTGAAATAAATATTATGTTTTATTATTTATTATGGTTTTTGTAATAACCATTTTGTTTGGGATTTCAAAATATTCTCTGTAAAGAATACTTTGTTCAGTACTTTGAAACATTTTGATAATAAATATTTTGTTTGAACATTTGACATATTTGAGGAGTATTCCTTCTAAATTTGAATATGATTTTCGAGATTTAAATTCCATTTGTTTGTATATGTCCATTTGAATATTTTCAAATGCAAGAATTTCAATACGTTTTGATAAAACATTTGATTTGGGACATCTAGCTACGGAGTAGCGAAACTTGATACACCGATATTGTATCGTTTTCCTAAGTGACTAATACTTTGTGGCTTACTGGCTATACCATGGTGCCTAAGCGGCTAATATTTGCCTAAGTGGCTATCACCAAGTCTGGTCGACTTGATATATATGATCACTGATCCCGTAAAACATTTGGTGTTTTTCTCTAAAAACCCTTTTGGGAAAATAAAAAAAATGTGATATCCGGAAAATACTTTAAAAGAAAATAATTTGGCTATTATAGAGTTCGGAAGACTTCTTTTATCTGATTTGGTTTCGTTAAAGTTTTGGAAATAAATCTCTAGAAATATTTTGGAGAATAAATATTTTTAGGTAAATGTTTTGAAAAGGAATTATTTTGGTTATTTTGGAAAATTAAATTCGTGGACAATTAAGGACACTTTGGGTCAAAATGTCATCTATTTAGACTTGAATGAACATGTAAATTTATCATACGTCAGTGAAAATTCATTATCAATTGTGATTGTGTTTAAAATATGGGAAAACTTACTTGCAAAGGGTTGTCTTTACAAAGACCTATGTATGCCATCGCTTTTAATTGGCAAGATGAGTTGCATGAATCCCGTACTAAATACAAGCTCTTCTCACAGGAAGAATAATATCACTCACTGTGAAGGCTGGCCATATTTAAGGCCGCTAGAGGCACTACCTGTGATAAATCCAGACAAGTTCATTGTAGGGAGGTAAAAGGTGCTCCCCCTTATCTTAAATGTAGCAACTCAATGGAGCAAACTCAAAAAAAAAGGGGAAAATGCAAAGAATTTAAATATGTATTCATGGTTTTGCTCAAACTAAGAACAGACGTAAGGTAATTGTTTACACCATAACTGTAGTAAATTGTGAAGATGATAAAATAAAATCCAAATCAAGACCAATGAGGAAATAAATCTGCAGCCAAGAGAGGTTGGCCTCTAAGGAAAATTCTGCATATGGAAAGTCAAAATGTTGCAGCAAAAGAAAGTCCAAGAAGGTGGCCACCAAAATGGCAACAAATCTGCAGATTGCAAACTCTTCAGGAATTGAAATCATAAGGAAACAAATCTACCGCAAAAGGCAATTGGCTAAAGGAACTTGGCCTCCAAAGAATAAATCTATAGAATCTGTAGTAGAAGGAAAGTCAAGGTAGCCTAGGGGGTTCCAATAAGGAAATTTTCAACAAATCAAGGAAATGATTCCATGATTTTGGGGACACAAAAAATAATGAATTGGCTGCTGGAAACACCATAACAAGACGCAAGATGAACGTGGAAAGAGAACTCCTCTTCAACACACCACTAACTCCTTATGGGTTAACCAAACTCCCTTAGTATTTGTTCTCTGTTTTTTTTTCTTCCATCATCTCTTATTTGTTGTCTATTATATTTCTCTAATAACCTCTTATACTCAATTTTTATTTTCAGTAAAACTCTCCATTCATCATTGTGTTTTTGCAAATTGTCCAAATGAGCAAAAACCCACAAATACAAGTTCCATCTTTTTACTTGCTACAATCGTTTTGATTAGAAGTTAGGCGAAAAACGGCACGAATCTCTTTTTTTTAGTTTGGAAAAACTTAAAATTCAATGGCACGCCGTGCATCGATATAAAGTGTTGCATTGTCTTCCTAATAAAAAAAGGTAGGAAACAATTGTTTAGCACGTCATGTGGGGTTGCACAATGATGTTATGATGTCGTTTTATAATCAAGATGAATATGAAGATATTACACCCTCTTGGGTGGAAGAGAATGCTTTTGCAACAGCAAAGACAACATATTCACAATACACTTATGTACAAGTGGTTTATCACGTCGTGCAAAACTCCCAATACAATTATGGGCTCGGGGGCAACGTAGACAACCTGAGTAGGGGTATTACACAACAAATTGCAGCAGAGAGATTATTGTAGTAGGTATATACAAAGATAAAGAAGTCACCAAATTCAAGAATATTACGGGCAAGAAAGGTATGACCTCTTTATCCCTCGAGCAAATTATTATTATGACCAATACACTTGGTGCATGAATATGCTGCGAGAAGGCTTTTATATTATGATTAACATTTTTAAGTTAATTAAAAATGATTATAAAATGACATCCATCTAATTTTTGTTACTCGTCGAAGGTAAATCTTCGCCGGATAATAATTTCTCTCATCCTTCACGATTTTAGATTGCGCAAAAGGTTTCCGAAATACCACACCTAAATTAACGGTTGAGAATATTTTAACTTAATTTTAAATTTCAGATATTTAAATAAAATTTACTTAGATTACAACCATTCAAATCACAATACCTTATTGAGATAACATCCAATTGTTATAAATTTTAGTTTGTATTGCCACTAATATTATTTCCAGGACAAAGAAATTGTAGATTTATTTCCAAATTGGAGACTAACTAACAATAGAGGTTTGAGTTTTTATTTTTTTACAATCCATTTTTGTGTTTCTATTAGGGATCGAAATTATTACTCTTTATCACTGAAATTAACTCTAATACTAATAAATTATAAACCCATTAATAATTTAATTTAAGTTGAAGGTAGCAACGATTTTTTTTCTGCCGGATAAAACTCAAGATTGTGCCAAAAATACAAAATATTTGTTATGTCATCATATCACGGTTTTAATGCCATGAATGACACGTCAAATTTTAGGACTAACTTAGATGCACCAAAACTAAAAAAAAATATAAAAAATTATAAATTAAATATTAAATTTATTATTACTGGAGTTACTTTCAGTACCAAATGAAACACGTAAAGGTTCGTGCAAAAAAGTTAGGTTTAGCCTATCCAAATTAAAGTTAAGGAACAAAATAGTTTTACTCATTGATTAGCTAGACATGCCATTCATGGGCACAATTTTGATCTTCTTGATTGTACTTATTGCTATTTTCCTATACAAAATCATGGATTATATATTTGGCACTTCACTCCCATGCGATTAAACCCTTTTTTAATTGACAGGTCAATCTAACTAGAATATTTGGAAAGATGATATTCGTATACTTAGTTAGCCTAATTAGTTGAGTTAGTTCGCAAATGAATTCACTATTTTGTTTTAAAAAGAATTAAACAACTTAGTGATCATGTGCTTTTATTGATGGAAATATACACAATTAAAGATAAGGTAGCGTGACATATGCATATATAGTACTAATTATCCTTTTATATTGGTCCGTTCATCAAAATGACTAGCTCGTTTGGTACTATAATATATAACATATAACATTTTATAATAATTGATGATTAGTGAATTATAAAAAAAATAAAAAAATTACACGGCTTTTAATAAAATATTGTATGCTATATACTTTCTCAAAAATTCTATATGCTATGTCAACAATCGAGCCAGACAAATTTATCATAATAATCTTTTCTACTTTTGGGTTTTCTAGTGTGCATAGTTATATGTGACATCATATTTTGGAAGAGATTGTTCCAATATGAGGCTCCATTATTATTCAAAAAAACAAGAGGCTGCATTGGTTTTGTCGGAGAATATTTCCTTTCTTGAAAAATAAATTATGAGAAAAAATTCATTTTTCATTGTTTGCTTATAACATTAAAATGTAATGAAAAATCATTTCCAACGTTTAGAAGTAACATAAACATATTTTTTTTGCAAATATTAATATTTTAAGACAGTGGTACGTAGTGTGGTGGTAATAATGGATCAACAATCTGAATTAAAATACAAAATTTCAATAAGAGAGAAAACAAATTAAAATACAAAAATTTCAATAAGTGAGAAAACAAATTAAAATACTTATTGAAAACAAATATGAAGAGGCTTCCTGGCAGTCAAACCACATGCTTCAAATTTCAATTTATTTAGACAGTGTTTACCACTATTATCATTACATAAATTGTTTAGGCCCAAAATTTTATGGATCCAATGAAACTTTGTAGGCCTCTATTTTGAAAAGTAAAACTCTTGTTAAGATAAATTGCACTTAAAAAAAATTGAAATAAGTAATATAGTTTTTTTTTTCTGGGTAAGACAAATATTCATAAGTGAAGGTGATCATACATTTCATACACAACACTACAAATTTTCATGAAAATTTAAACCTTGGTAGTTGTTTAAGGGATTCAAGTCCATCTAACAGGACCAACACACATTGATAGATAAATTGCACTTTGATCACAAAATAGCATATACTTTTGTGTGAAACCAAGCTCATTTGTGAACATTTTCATCAAAAGTAATTCATTAATTGACTGCTTTAATAGTTGTAATAAACACTTTAGTAGTGGATAATACAATATATTTTTACAGTCTTAACTGTCATGCTAGATCCCTACAAATTAAAATGAATAAAATACTCAGAGCTAAACTTTCTCAAGTCCACTTTTCCAATTAAATCAGATCAATATAGTCATTTAGAATTTGCTTTTCACTATCAAAGACAAACTTCAAAGTTCAGACCAGTAGTGCCACGAAAATTTCTCAAACTCCACTTAGCTGTATTCTAGTGTTCCTTTTCCGAATTAGATAAAAATTAATTCAACTATATGAGCTATATCCAACCTGATACAAACCATTTACTACATCAATCTCCCAATTGTATATGCACGAAAACCTTTTGCACGTATTCCTTATCTGGTTCATTAGAAGGTGACTGATTGTCACTCAACCTAAAAGATAGCAAGGGAGTACACTTATAGATTTAGACTCAACATATTGGACTTCTAAAGTACCTTCTGAATATATTTTTCTTAGTCAAAATTTTATACATTTTCTGTTTCGGAAATCTTCCTTCCAAGAATCTTGCCTTCCCCATATCTTTTATTTTGAAGTAATTACTCTTCTCTTTCTTCAAATTAGAAAGTATTTCATCGGCGTACAACAACAAAATGACAAATTCATTAGACAATCTCTATACAAAAACAATAATCCGAAATATTCTTCTTATAGTCTAGCCAAATCATAACAATATCAGATTTTAGATCTGACAATTTGACTAGGATATGAATGTTCATACACAAATGTGGTGATGGTTTGTGACCAGTTTGGTAATGTAATAAAGAATTGTGTTGACTCTGATGAAGATCACGTCTTGTATGAGCAGGTGTCCAGACAAAAGGCAATTAAAGTTATAGGATGAACTCTTAATGACATTGAGTGGTACTCAAGAGGCTCAAGAAAAATACTTTAGCATAATATAGAAGAGATTCATACTCGCAATACTATGGGTGATTTTTGTTGTAAGAGAGTGAGTCTAAATCCAATACGGAAGAGATTCATACTCAAGAGAGAGTATGTTTTATCCCAATATAGAATAGATTCACACTTGAGAATGAAGGTAAAGAGATAAGTAAAAAGATAAGAATTTTGCATTAAAGAGTTATAGAGACAGTCAAAAGATATATAAATAGTAAAAACTCACAATTCAATACTTTAAGATTTAGGTAAAATGTAGTGTTAAGTCCACTCGTAGATTTGCTTTACTAAGTTCATATCACGTAATCTATGTGAATATGTTCTCTCCAAGAGTTCTCAACTTTTATTCACAAAAACTGCAGTATTATTTGAATACACTTTTAATAGTCAAATCTTATCTTTTTTGAAAACAATAGTCTTAAATATTTTTAAAAAAATATTGCCATTGGGAATTCATTCTTAATTTTTTGAGAGTCATTTTATTCTTTATGGTCATTGATAACTCATTCTTAACTTAATTGGTCATTACAGATGCGTTAATGTGCAGGTAGTTGTAAACCAGCAATTAACTTGATGAGAGGACAAAGCACAACTCGCACGTTTTTTGGTATCGCAACAAATCTGGTGAAGAAAATGGCCTCCAGCCATTCATAGTTTCATGGGCACCTGTTCTAACTTAACACATCGAACGGGTGTTATTTCACTTAAAGTATCAATATCGATTCAAATCATAATTATTTTTATCGGTTATTTTAGTTATTTAAGTATTAATAGGTAATTAAAATACAAATGAAAAATAGTTATCTTTTCTGATACTCATGAAAATTAAATTCTAGGTATGCTTTTTATTAGATTCAATTGCATCTAAAATATGTGACTTACGATTTTAATTTATCTTTTTAAATTTGACAAAAAGATAAATTCCACAATTGATAAAAATGATAAAAAAAACTTACTAATGTTATCAAACCTTTTATTTATATTTATCAATAAGTTGTTGATTGTGGTTCGTACGATGACCCTAAGTGACAATAACAGATGAAGAATTGTACCAATATTTTCTCCAAATTGCATCAATATTCCGTCATCGTTTAATTTAATATATCAATCATGTGCACATCATGTTCATCATTCCCAAATAAATTGATTAATTGTGTTATAATTTCTTTTCAGAATTTGATGCAAATGGATTAATCTGCATACTTTATGAGTCGTAGGATCCACTACCAAAATAACACTGAATATTACAAAGTCTCCAACATCAATCAATATATATATATATATATATATATATAGTTAAAGAGTTTACGTCACTTTAATTTTATGATAAATGACATTTTGTTGTTAAAAGAAAACAAAATCCTTTATAAAAGAATCAATCAATATATACATTTAAAGTTATGACGTTTTTCTTAAATTTCGACAAGTGATGTTTTAACTGATTTATATATATCGACTCTTTTAAATCACTTGTCTTTTTTTTTTTTCTTTTTGTAATATAATATACAAAGAATTTCTATAATCAATAATTACATAACAAAAAAAAAATCAATATATGAATCAATACATAACAAAAATCAATATATATATATATATATATTACATAACAAAAAAATATCGATTTTTGTTTTATATATTAATTTTTATTATGTAAGTATATATATATAAAACAACTCCAACTCCATTGAGATACTTAACTATCTTTTAATATATTTTCAATATATTATAGTAATAAAAATAAATTTATATATAAAATTTCACATGTAAATATAGTTATATAAATTTAAAGCTATGGTGAAAAATCAGGTTCGCAGTTTGAATATATAAATTTGCAATTAGTAGATAATTTAGAGTAGATTGACGAAATGTTAATGTATTAGTCTTTTTAAAAAGAGAGAATTAGGTATAAAAATTAGTGGTGAATTGATACTTTTGGTCAAAATAATATATATATATATATATAATTCATAATTAGTAGGTGATTTGGAGTAGACTAGCAAAATGTGAACGTATTAGTTTTTTTAAAAAGAAAAAATTAGATATAAAAATTAGTGGTGATTTGATACTTTCGATCAAATTAAGATAATATTAGTTATGTTGGCTTAATTCAATACATGCAATGCATTCACTTGATTAATATTAAAATATATGAATTATAATCTTTTATTTTGATGAATCTATATACTTCTCTAGAAAAAAGAAATAACATATTTAATTCATGAAATAATTACGAATAAAATTATGAAATTTTATAATAATTTTAAATATTTAATAGTTATAGTTTCTCTCCTGATTTACTAATATTTTAATTTTTATTATTGAAATAATAATTTTACAAATATTTCAAACAAAAACTATATTATTTATTAATTTAAATAAAAATATTAAAATTTACCGTGCGTAATACGAGTATTGTGGTAATTTACTTTAACGATTGTGTGGCTCCAATTATGAATATAAAGTAATTTAGAGCCTTTTTATTTTCTTGTTTGGGAATATCCCACCTTATGCCGTGTGTTAATCCATTCAATTAATTACGAAATAATTCTTGTAGGCCATTGGAATAAACCATATTTTTCCCCTCTTCTTGGCCTTTTCTTTACTTTTTTTCTTGGTCTTTTTAACCTCTTTTTCCTATAACATGACCCAACTATATCCAAAAAGACAATCCCAATATATATTCTTAATTAACTTTTTTTTTCATTTCTACTGTTATATTACCCAGTATAGATTCTTAAGTAGTTTTTTCCTACTTTCAAAAAAAAACTTTCGTATAACGTGAACCAGTTATATCCAAAAAGCATTATCAAATTGATTTGTACATATGTAAATTAATCCAGCATTAATAAAAACCTAAATCCTTTTTTATTTGAATAGTATATAATCATTTCAAGAATACAACAATGCTTTTTTCTTGAGAAAAAAGAATACAACAATAATTATTTGTTCCTTTTTAGTAAATATTTTTTTCCTGATATTCGAACTTGAAAGATAAATAGGGTATTGGTTTGGAATAGATTGATTTTGCATAAAATTATTTGTGTTATAATTTCTGTTTAGAATTTGTTACACAAAGGAAGGGACAATGGGTGAGGTTGGAGAGAAGAGAGAGCAGCTGGTTGTGTCGGCGTATACCCGTTTCTGCTCATGCTAGCACAACTGCATTGAAACTCCGAGTTGCTAAAGAAAAATCTGAAACAGAAGGATTACTGATTGGGGTGTTTGGATCTATGAGGAGGAGGAGGAATCGGCAATGGAGATTAAGAGATAGATTTCAATAATAACACCTCACTTTGTGTTCTCTGTTAGTTTCTTCTTTATTTTTGTAAAATAAAGAGAAATGTGGTTTGCGAGAGTGAGAGATGGGGTCTCGCATGGATCAGTACGAGATCATGGAGCAGATCGATCGTGGTGCTTTTGGTGCTGCCATTCTTGTTCACCACAAACCCGAGAAAAAAAGTATGCGTGCGTGTCTGTATATTTATATGCATACTTATACAATGTACGTATGTAGATGTTTTTTATGTGACTTAGGTTTGATTTGATTTAATTTGATCAGGTATGTGTTGAAGAAGATCAGGCTAGCGAGGCAAACGGAACTTTGTAGGAGATCAGCTCGTCAAGAAGTTGGTATCAGAGTAGAACTCACTTTTACATTACTTGATTTTAAGCTTGATGAGGATAAAGTTTTTTATTAAAATTAATGCTGTGTTAGGTAGATGGCTCTGATTGCCCGAATTCAGCATCCATGCTTTTGACGAATGATTAAAGGTGCCTCAATTATCACTACTTTTGACTACTTCACCAAACCATCATTCCATGTCCTGTAGCAATTGTTCTTAGAGTTGTTCCCATTTATAATCAACTTTCATTACCAACCAAAATCAAAGAAATTGCAGCTCTTATAAGTTTCTGCTCTTAGTTGCAAAGCTTTACTTTCACCTGAAGACTACAACATTTTTCTCCCCTCTGTCTGCTCTTGTTTCACCTGTCTGTCTTCCTTCTCTGTAAGTTGCAACAGTAACGGCGTTGTCGTCATGGCTTTGGCAACGGTGGGTGGCGCCTTTCTCTCCTCCTTCCTCAATGTTATGTTTGACAGGATGGCTTCTCGCGAGTTCTTAGACTTCTTCAAGACCCAAAAGATGGACATGAGACAGCTCCATAAGCTGAAAATACTGCTGAATACTGGGAATAGTGTTCTCGATGATGCAGAGGAAAAACATGGGAGTACTCAAACTGTCAAAATTTGGCTTGATGACCTCAGAGATGCTGCTTATGAAGCCGATGATCTGTTGGATTTGATTGCTTATGAAGCTACTGGAGCAAAGGTTGAACCTCGACAACGGACTACTGGCAATCAGTTCAAGAATGCAAGCGTGAAAGATCATTCGGAGGGAGTAGTTTTTTCCAAGGACGTACCAAAGAAGATGGAAGTGATTGTTGAGAGACTTGAACTATTGGTACAACAAATTGGGCCCCTTGGCCTAAAAGATAGTGGCAGAAAAGATGCATTGCCGGAGAGGGAGCCAACCACATCTGTGGTCGAAGAATCTGGTATTTTTGGGAGGGACGGTGACAAAGAAGCTATACTCAAGTTGCTGCAAGCAGGTGAGGCGGATGGGAACAGCATTGGTGTGATTCCCATAGTGGGGATGGGTGGAATAGGTAAAACCACACTTGCTCAACTTGTTTACAACGATAGCAGAGCACAGGATTTGTTCGATTGCAAAGCATGGATCTGTGTTTCGGAAAATTACGATGGTTTCAAAATAAAAAGAGAAGTTCTTAAGCAAGTCGAAAATTCTTGGGCATATGATGGTATGACTCCCCAACAGATTGATGAGGACCTAAAGAAGAGTTTGGAGAAGAAAAGGTACTTGCTTGTTTTGGATGATATGTGGAACGATAGTTATGCTGATTGGAGCAAGTTACTGACACCTTTGGAGTCAGGAGATTGTAGAAGTAAAATCATCGTTACAACACGCAATCAGAGTGTAGCATCAATCATGTGTACCGTTCCAAGTTCTTATCGATTGCATGAATTGGATGCTGATCATTGTTGGCTCTTGTTTGTAAAGCTTGCATTCAATGGTGGAACTGTGAATGATGAAAGGTTGGAGGTAATTGGAAAAGAGATCGTGAAGAAGTGCAAAGGCTTACCTCTGGCGGCAAAAATGCTTGGAGGTCTGCTGCGACGCAAGCGAGAAGTCACTGAATGGGAGGATATTCTGAGCAGCAATATATGGGATTTGCCAAACATTAATGTTCTTCCAGCTTTAAGGCTAAGCTATCTGCATCTTCCATCATACTTAAAGCAATGTTTTGCTTATTGCACGATATTTCCGAAGGATTATGAAATGGAAAAAGAAGAAATAATTCACTTGTGGACGGCAGAAGGGTTTCTGGCACAACCTATAAGAGGGAAAAATATGGAAGAACTAGGTGAAAAATACTTTGGTGAGCTTGTTTCAAGATGTTTTCTCCAAGAATCATTTGATGAACTGGCTGGTTCATTCTTTTGCATGCATGACCTCATTAATGATTTAGCCCAACTCATTTATGGAGAATTTTTAGTCAGAATGGAGGGAGACGATTCCTACAGAATTGGTGAAAAAACTCGCCATTTCTCATGCGTGGCACCTAAAACAGATAGCTCAAAAATACTTGATTGCATCTCTCAAGCCCCAGTTTTGCGCACCTTCTTCACTTTGCCAATGCACTATGCTTCGGCTTGGGATTATCATGATGAGAAAATTCCTCGTTTGTGGTGCTTACGCATTTTTTCTTTGTGTGGTTTCTATAATTTACTAGAATTGCCGGATTCAATAGGCAACTTAAAGCATCTACGTTATCTGAATCTTGCAAAAAGTAGTCTTCAAAGGCTTCCTGAAAATGTGTGCACTCTGTACAACTTGCAGACATTAATCTTGTATGGATGCGATAAACTTGTTCAGTTACCAAAGAACATGGGAAGCTTGATCAACTTGCATTGTCTTGATATTCGAGAAACACCAAAATTGCAAGAGATGCCACTTGGAATGGGCAATCTGAAAGAACTCCGAATCATGTATAAGCTTATAGTCGGGAAACAAATGTTAACGAGTTGGTAAAGCTTCAGCAGCTACGAGGACGACTTTCTATTTTGAACCTTGAAAATGCAGAGAATCCTTCAGACAATATTTTGAAGAATAAAAAGCATCTTGAGGATTTGCAATTGAATTGGATGGGTGATACTGAAGACTCAATGCGAGAAACAATTCTACTGGAGCAACTAAAGCCTCATACAAGCATAAAAAGGCTTTTCATTTATGGATATGGGGGCACAAAATTTCCAGATTGGATGGGACACTCTTCTTATACAAATATGGTATGCTTAAAGCTCCAAGGATGCAAACACTGCATCTCTTTACCACCACTTGGGCAGTTATTATTTCTGGAAGAGCTTTCAATCTCAGAATTTGAAGCAGTGGTGGAAGTTGGCGCTGAGTTCTATGGGAATACCAGCATGTCCATGAAGACACCATTCAGGTCCCTAAAAACGTTGGAGTTTGTAAGAATGGTGCAGTGGCAAGGATGGATTATTTGTGAAGTGAATGATTCAGTCGAGTGTAGATCTTTTGGCAAGATGCAGAATTTGACTACCCGGAATTGCCCGAACTTGAAATACATTTCAACCTGTGAGCCAACCCATAAGATTTTCAAACCTCTCAACCCCTTGAAAGTTCAAAACTGCCCCCACCTCAATACTTCCAACCTTGTTGCTATTTCAAGTTTCAAGAGATTAGAAATAAAGTACAATGATCGTAGAGTGGTTTTGGAACAAAACCCTTCTTTGCTGTACAATCTCACAATCGGCGACTTTGTCACAATTCCATCCTCTTCAATAGAGGGACCGGAAGAACTGAGTGTTCTTTTCAATGCTTTTGATTTAGAAAGGATTGAAACAATTGGAAATCACTTCCTTCAGTCCATCCCTCTGGAGATGCTTCTCAAGTTGAAGTCTCTTTTTGTGAATGGATGTGATAACCTGGAATCCATCGCTGCATCTTATGAACCTTTCCACCGGCCATTGACGTTGCTTGCTTTTTTGAAGATCGGAAACTGTTACCAGTTAATATATTTTCCCAAAGGAGGAATACCAGCTCCAAATTTGACCCATCTCGAGTTATACGCATGCTCAAATTTGAAGTCTCTTCCTGAGTGCATGCATGCCCTCCTTCCTTCACTTCTCACTTTAAAAATTCGTTCCTGTAGAAAGCTTGAGTCATTTCCAGAGGGAGGTTTGCCCGCCAACTTACAATCACTTCAAATCAGTCGTTGCCATAAACTTCTAGGTGGACGTTCACAATGGGGTTTGCAAACACTTCATGCTCTTTCACACCTAGAACTTGCTTACTATTGGGGATTTGATTTGGATTCTTTCCCAGAAGAGACACTGCTTCCTTCCACTCTTATCTCTTTTAAAATCAATTGGTTTCCCAAGCTAGGCTTTCTCAACTACAAGGGCCTTCCTTCCTCTCTTTCTTATCTTGCAATTTCGCATTGTCCTGATTCACTAAGAAAAAGATGAGAACGTGAGAAAGGAGAAGATTGGCCCAGTATTTCTCGCATCTCCGACATATATATCGAAGGTGAAAAAATATGAAGTGAAGTCATATTCAGCACCAACATTAGGTATTTAATTCTATGCCCCTCTTTATTTTCTATCATCAATTTCTTTCCTTCTAAGTGTTTTATTTTCTTTTTTTTTTTCCCTCAAGTTTTTCAACGTTTTCCTTATAGGTCTTAATGTTCATTGTGAGATTTAGATAATCATAACAATAATTTCCTTATTGCACGTTGCTTTGCTCGCAAAATCAACGGCTTCCTTTTTCTTTTCCTGTGTTTTTATTTGAAATTAATGTTCATGTACTGAAACAACCGCAAAGTTGTTCCTTTTTGTAGTGGAAGAGTTTTCATACTTTAAATGCTCTAGGGAGTTGCTGATGTTGAAACATATACACCAATCTTGTTCAGATATTAACGATTTCTTGGTTTCTTGTGGTTACATATTTAACTGCATTAGAAGATTACGTATTTACTTTGTTTGCCACGTGAAATTTCTTGCAGGATTCTCATCCAGATTCCAAATCTCAGGTTTTGCCAATGATGGATTTAGATTATAGGACTAAATACTTAAATACCTGATGTTTACTGGTGGATGTGGATTATGTGGAACAGTCAAACGGTAAGGAGACTTCAGCAGCACTGCTAATTAGTGGAATCATCAATTATCTGCTGTGTTTGGCAACAACCGGTATGTTTCCTGCATCCAAGATCAATGCTATGTCTGCTTGAGAATGAGTGGAAAGTTTGAGCTGGTGGTGCTGCTACTCTGATGCATATGGGTCAGGTGCTGCAATTGATAAAACCGTTTTCAAAACCATCTGAGCTTCAGATTGCTGAATCTGAACTTGGTTTTCTTTTACTATTAAAATGAATTACCTAAGTTATGATAAGTATTACAAGATGAACATTTCAAGTTATTGGTCCTTTTTATTTATTGTCTCAGGTGTATTCCAGGCAATTGTGCTGTCTTCTCTGCTGCAATATCACTATGTTGTGTGGTTCCTAATGTGATTAGAAATCATTTTTGTTGATATTTATTTTGTTTGACATGTCCTTATTTGGTTAATCTCATAATCTCAGGTTGGGCAATTAGTCAAAATTCTTTGATTTATTATTGTCTAATGTGAAACAGATGGAATACAGGGTTAAATAAGAGATTTGCTAACTGCAGTTGTGTGAGAAACATTAATAAACTATGAAATTTGGGCAAATTTCACTTTCTTGGCACAGCCATAGCTGTGGTTACAAACGCAGAGAGAGCAAATCACTGTAAAATTGACCCGATCATTAACAAATCCACAAATTGATAAGACGAGACTAATGACAGATTAGATGTTCATAACCAATAAAAACATAATATGCACACAACAAAAGCTTCCCATGTACTAAAATAGGCTATTATTTGGTATTTAGTCATAATGACATAAATAGAACTAAGTTTTGATAGTATCCTCCAGAAATAGTCCTGAAACACTGAAAATTTTGTCTATTCGATATGCCCGAAGATCGTCAGACCTTTCATTTTTCAACATTTGTAAGGCTTCGACTATACATACAAGCCCTATTTTACATAGTTTTTTGAGCTATAGGCCTATAGCCATAGGCACTCTTTCATGGCCCTTAATTTCTGACAAGGAATTATGCTAACCTTTTAATTGTTAGTTTCCAATTTTGATTGTCATTGCGATAATGACACTAAACGACCCCTAAAATAACTCACATGAACGACGGAACCAACGACCACATTTTGTTGCTACTTATTTGGTCATCGTGAATTATGAATTTAACATTCATTGGTTGAGAAAATGATAGGACTTCCAAATCCCAAATGTTCAAAATCTATGCATCTTGAATCAATGGACTTGCATCTCTTTAGTATCGAAATTATTTTTATTATTAAAGAGTCGAGAGTTCTGTCCGTGGTGAGTGCAAATAAAATGACTTAAAAGAATATTTGCCTTTTGATGGAGTAGACAAACCATCCATCTAAAAATAAGATTTATTATGGTTTTGAAGAAAATTTAACTACCGGAGTCAATTATAATATTTAAAGATCGTAAAATTAATTTTCAAAATTAGCAAACAAAACAACTTAAATTTAACGCAATTTTAATGTTAACATTGCTTGGCAGATTTTTTGCAGTCACTGATTTGGTGGATATGATAAATTCTCCTTTACTTATCAAAAAAATATTAACGTTAACATGTTCCATCTCTTGACAAAGAAGGGACACCTCAAGTGAACAAATTAAGGTCACATAGAGACACTTGGTGCATGAATATGCTGCGAGAAGGTTTTATATTATGATTAACATTTTTAAGTTAATTAAAAATAATTATAAAATGACAATCCATCTATTTTTTTTTACTCGTCGAAGGTTAATCTTTCGCCAGATAATAATTTCTCTCCTCCTTCACGATTTTAGATTGAGATCTTGCGCGAAAGATTTCCGAAATGCCTCACATAACCTAAAGGTTGAGATTATTTTAACTTAATTTTAAATTTCAGAGATTTTAATAAACTTACTATGAAATTAAGTTAGATTACAACCATTCAAATTACAATACTTTATTGAGATAACATCCAATTGTTATGCAAACCATAAAGTTTAGTTGTATTGCCACTAACATTATTTCCAGGACAAAGAACTTGTAGATTTATTTCTAAATTGGAGACTAACTAACAATAGAGATTTGAGTTTTATTTTTTTTGTTTTTGACTAGGAATCCAACCTACTAATCCTTATTACTGAAATTAATTGTAGTACTAATAAGTTACAAGTCCATTAATAATTTAATTTAATTTAAGTTGAAGATAGCAAGGGTTTTTTTTTCTGCCGAAAACTCAAATATTATTCATCTCTTGACTAACATTATCTTATCATAACTTGATATCGTTACTACCATGTCATTTTGACCAAAAAAAAATTCAGAAAAGACTAATGTGACAAAATTTTAAATTAAACTAATTGTTTTTTTTTTTCATAGAATGCTAGAGACTAACAAATCAGTAATGCATCATGACATCCCAACTAGGCTGGCACCCCAATAACACATGCATCACCTTCCTTAGCCCTAAAGTATTATTAATTGAAAAGAAAACCCATACAAGGAGTTCACAAAGAAATAGAGCTACTTAAAATGGTAGCTCTCCTTGGAAGAGAAATCATCATAAACAAGACTATTACAATAATTAGGAAAACTGTGCCACCAATAAAATCCTGGGTTACATGCTTCATAATTTATGAGAACATCAGCCACCTTGTCACCCTCTCTGTATGTATGGAAAACCACCAATGACATCTGAACAAATTGACTTCAAAAGTCTGTCCACTCAAGCCGACAGCACCATGACACATCCATTGTTCGTGATTTGAAAAGATGAACGACAAAAGTTTCCCTTTCCAACCATCAGTTAAATCATCCACATTCTGAAGCTTTACTACTAGCAGACATTGCTGTTTTGAGTTCAGCAATAAAAGCAAAAGAATAAACTATAGTAAAAGCAAAAGCGCCTTTGGAAAAGCCTCTAGTGTTACGGAAAATACCACCTGCACCTGAAGGACCTGGAACACTAAGAGTAGATCCATTAGTGTTAACTTTAATCCAGTAAGCAGGGAGAGGCCACAAAACAACTGGAATAATCTTTGGAGCTTTCTAAGGTATTCCTTCAATTCCCAAGTTTCGAAACAACAACAACAACTCATCAAGGGTACCATTTGATATATCTTAAAATTACATTTATAATCAAGCAAGAATTTATATAATTCCGGCTTATAATCGAGTGTTTATTGTCATATTTATACAATTTTCGTGTGTTTTTAGGTCGTAATTGATTTGTATGAAATTGGAGTGGAATTGTGTAATGAAATGTGAAGTTTGAAAGCTTAAAAAGAGTGAAAAAAGTGAGTCACGGTCATGGCCACAGACGTGGTGCAAGGCCACAGACGTGGTGCAAACCATGGCCAGATAGTGGCCAAACTGTGGCCATGATGAAAATTCGCAAATCAAACAAAGAGATGGCACGCCCGTGTAAAAGGCCATGGTGGTGACCACGGTGCCACGACCGTGGCAGTGGTTGTGGTAGGCTGAAAAAGTGACAAAAAAATGTGGCGACCAAGGCTTGCTTTGGTGGACAAAAAGTGTACTCAAGGGACATTTTTGGCATCACAATTACTAGGGTTTTATGACATATAAAGGGTATAAATACCTCTCTTATTCACTCTTCCAAACATCATTCACCATTGTAGAACATATTTTTCTTCTCTTTGTTTTTATTTTTCAAGAACAACTTAGGGTTTCAAGAAAAGAGAGGGAGAATGAGCATCAAAGGTCGAGGATTTCTCTTGAAGACTCCTAAGAGTGGCATCCTCTACATCCGTTTATCTCTTCTCTCTCACTATCTTTTATTGTTATCATGATTTATGTTGGTGTTAATTGTCATATTTTGTTAAACATAAACATGGTAGCTTAAATCTTTTGTTAGGACTTAGAGATGTAAGCCTTGATATCTATTTTCTATATTTATGAATGTGATTTGTGCTTTTAATGCCATATTCGTAGTTTATTTATCTTGAGCTTTGAATGATATATTTATAGTATTGTTGGATTTGATTTAATGACATGTATTAATTGACTATGATTATGAATGGCCATCATTAGTTGTAGTTTTAACAAATCTAGTTGAAGGACCATAAGGAGAAGGCTAGATGAGATTGACATGCATTAAACTTGTTAGATTAAGTAATAGACATTTTCTTGCCTACAAGGTGTTCGATAAAATTCCCAATAGAACGTAATGAGTCTAGTTTAGTTAGATGAGGCCGAAAGAACCCTCCTAATAAATATAAACATAGCCTAAATGAACTTGAAAGAGGCTTTAGACGATAAAAGCGAGAGAACACTCAATCCCATAACCCATTCACAAATGTAGTGAATAGGAATCTTGGTCGAATCTCGAAAGTCCTAACACTTATTTTATTGTTGTTTGTTAATTCGTGTTTCTCATTATTAAAAATACCAAAAATGTATTCTCTTGCATTTAATTTTCTTTTAAGAATCGATAACATTTAGTCTTGTCCTTGTGGGTTCGATATTTTAGGAATACTTCTCAGGTTTTTATTACTACATTGACTATCGTCCTTGTGATAGACCCGATCACCATTCATACAACCAATCCTAAAATGATCCACTTCGACAAGAGTCGCAACACATTATAAATATTAACAGAGTGATCATTAAAAATAATAGCATTACGCGCTATCCAAAGGATCCAAAGAGTACTGACCACTGCAACATTCCAAAGCACCTTCAATTGAGAACTAACTTGGACTACCATTGCCGCCCTTATAAGCGACCTAATATCACTGTCATACTGAACCTAAATGCCAAAGAGAGAAGAAATGGCCAACCAAAGTTGTTTACTGACCCTAAAAGTCACAAACAAGTGACTCAAAGTTTCGATGGCTTCTTTGTAAAAGGAACACCGCAATGGAAAGCTAAATCCTTTTACAACAACTTGTCCTCTGTTGGTAAATAACTCAAATAGACTCGCCAACCCACAGTAGATCGAGATGGAGGTATAAAACATTTCCACATGAATTTGTTCCACATGGTACTATCTTTGAAACCACTGAGTAAACGGTAAAAACTTTTCACAATAAAGTGATCGTTAGCAACATACCTCCAAATACAAACATCAACTTGTTCTTTTAGGAATTGCACTACCTGCCTCACATAAATACACATGGAAACAGGAAAGGACCAGCATCCCTTAACAATAAAATTTTGAACTGTTTCAGTCTAATTCTTAGCTACTGAAAAGTTATGGATAAATGTTGCGCAATTGTCGACTACAATCACTGTCGTCCAAAAATTCAGTCTAGACCCATCAGTTATTAGCCAACACGAATGTCCCCTCAAATCTTTATAAACTTTACGTGGTGATGACCAAACTGAGGAGCGAAAATAAATGTTCAGTGGAAGTCCTGAAGGAAGCAAAAATCGAGCCTCCAAGACCTCTAGGGTATGTCCAGACTGTGCCAAGAAATGCCAACCTAGGGACCCCAACATAGCCACATTAAGAATGTTCAAATCCTTTAGCCCAATACCTCCCTCTATGACCGAAGAACAACAAATAGACCATGGCACCATGACAAGCTTCTGAACAATTGTGGAACTAGTCCATAATTTTTTTTCTATCTATTAAGTTTACTGATCATATGTTTAGGCCACCTGTAAACAACAAACGAATGCAACAACAAACTCTGGATTATCGAAGATACCAATGCAACTCTTCCAGCCATAGATCATGAAGAGCCTTTCTAAGAGCTAAATTTACTGGCAATTTTATCTAAAATAAGCTACAAATACTTATATCGTGGGGCACCATAAAATAGAGGAACACCCAAATAGATAAATGGAACCGCCCCCCCTCCTCATACTCGTTCCCGCCGTCATGTTCGTAGCCTGCCTTGTCGTCACTGCCTTGCCAAAAAGGACATTAGACTTTGCCCAGTTAACTAGTTGACCCAACATAACACCATAGAGATCGAACGTTGCACAAAGAGTGCTCATATTATGCATAGTCGCCTTAACAAAAAGGATCGCATCATTAGCATAAAGCAAGTGAGAAACAAATGTGGTGCCTCTAGCATAGCCCATAGGGTGCATTTTCCCCTTCTCCACCAAGACGAAAATATACTGACTTAAAAAATCTTCCGCTAGGCAAAACAACAAAGGCAAAAGGGGGTCACCCTGTCGAACCCCTTTCAAGCACCCAAAATAACCTCTATTATGCCCATTGACGAAAATTGACAAGCATGCAGTGAAGAACAATTCTAAGATAAAGTCTCGAAACTGTATGGAGAAACCAAATGCCTCCAATACTTCAAAAAGAAAAGGTCACTCCACTATGTCAAATGCTTTTCTAATATCTATTTTTAGGGCCATATTTCCCCCAAAATATTTCTTGTCAAGAAAATTAACACCCTCCGATGCCAAAGCAATGCAATCCGCAATTCTCCGCCCTTTGATAAAACCAAATTGTTGTGGAGAGATGATTCTAGCCGCCACCAGAGAGATAAGGGCTGCCAGTATCTTGGGAATGATCTTAAAGCAAAAATTGCTAAGAACAATAGGTCGTTATTAATCCACTGTGATGGCCTCTTTAACCTTTGGAATTAGAATCATTAAATTGGAATTCCATCAAGGTGTGATGTGCCCACTAGAAAAGAATAACTGTATTGTGGCACATAGATAAGTCTGAACAATATCCCAAAACTCTCGGAAGAAAGCCCTTGTAAAACCTTCAGGACCTAGAGCATTAGATGAATCCATGCATAACACAGCATTTCTAATTTCCTCACAAGTTGTAACTGCCACTAAGTCAGAATTCTCAACTATACTTACTGACGTAGGAACAACCTGTTTTACCAGAGATAAATCCACATGGGCCGTAGCCTCCGATTTAAATAAATTACTGAAGTAATCACAATGTGATCGGATATAACAATGTGATCGGATTTAAATAAATTAATTGGTTAATTAGGTATTATTTTAAGAAAAAAAATGTTGTGCCAAAAATACAAAATATTTGTTGTCATCATGTCACGGTATTAATGCCATGAATGACGCGTCAAATTTTAAGACTAACTTTGATGTATCAAAACTAAAAATAAATTAAATTGTATATTTGTGCTGAAATTTAGAAACGATATATAATTTTTTTATGTCATCTTTTTTTACTTTTATTGGGTGTCAAACTTACGATTCCTCAGTATGAGAGTTAATTTCAACAACAAATGCAATACATAAAAGTTTATGCAAAAAAAGTTAGGTTTATCCTATTTAAATTAAAAAATAAGGAACAAAATAGTTTTACTCATTGATTAGCTAGACATGCCGTTCATGGACAGAATTTTGATCTTCTTGACTGTACTTATTTCTACTTTCTTATGCAAAATCATGGACTATATATTAGGGGCTTCACTCCCCTGAGATTAATAATATTTGTAACCCATCCCCTTTTTTTTATTGACAGACCAGTCTAACTAGAAGGTTTCGAAAGATGATATTTGTAGAGGTGTTGTCGGTTCCGGAATCGGTGGTTTCGGTTTGTGAAATGTGAGAACCGAAATCAAATCGTGGTTTCTATGGTTTGATCCGGTTTTGGTTCGATTCCGTTTTCGATTCTAGTTTTGACCGATTTTAACAGGTTCAACCACCGATTCGGTTCTCTTTTTTTTCAAAATTTTGTTTTTGATCCGTTATTTTATCCCGTCAATTTTTTTGGTTTGTAAATTTTGTTATATTTAATAATTAACTATATTACCAATAATACATTGTATTCCAAATATTTTTGTTAATAATTTTCAAACAAATTAACTATTCTATTAGTAATTACATCACATAATTTTAAACAAAATTAGAAAAAAACTCATTAAATTTTATTAGATGCCCTCA
>CAODLS010686441.1:0-16115 GCA_948243855.1 Flueggea neowawraea
GATAGAACGTTCATAGTTGAGAGGAGTTGCATGCAAACCTAGAGATAGGTCGACATAAATCCGCCGGATTAGGGTCAAACCTAATAGAGAAATTCATAGAGCAGTGTGTTAAAGCAACGTTAGGGGTTTTAATTAGGAAGATATTCCGGTTAATCAACCTAGTCGTTAGGCATTAGCTAACTTCGAGAGAGAAGTTAATATACCTTAGGAATTTCCACGGTCCAATTGTGTGAATGATTGTTTGAATAACGAGTCTTTGTTACTTAATTCCGTCTAGGGGGATTCAACGTCTAGGTACCATCTTCTCATCGTTCATTCTATCTTTAATTTGAGTTTAGTTTAGTTAGTTTTCATATTCGAAATCAATTAATTTATCGGCTAGATAATAGAGGAAGAGTGAGTAGCTATTAATCGTAGTCTCTATGGGATACGACACTCGGTACTCAAGGGTCCACTTGCTATAGACGATAGGTACACTTGCCTTAGTCTTTAGGGATAAAATCCGGAACACCAGAACGTAAATCAATCTAAACACTCAAAGATCATATCACAATTGAACGAAATGCTACATAATGTTTGGCTAGAATTAGGCAAGGTGTTACATACTTTCCTCCTCAAAAGAAACTCGTCCTCAAATTTCCAGACGATTCAGATCAAAAAGGCTATAAAGATACACCAAGATACTAATACAACTTGAATCCCCAATCTAATCATACTCTACTATTCTAATGCAAAAATCAAAGCTAAATATCTAAATCAAAACATAATTCATAACTATAACAAACCAAACACACAGAAGCCAACTATCACTCTACCAATATTCAGAGTGTTTGTTCCCAATTATAAAATACATGCAAGAAAATAGAAGGTGCAGACTTACACATAGGCGGAATCAAATAAGTACGGATACCAACACCGCATCTCATTAGAATGATGCCTCTATAGGACATTCACTGACGCTCCATTAGTGGACAAACTGAGTCTAGCCTTCATTGACAATTGTGAGAAAACATGGAATAGATCTAGGACAGAATTCTTAAGGAATGAAACTTGAGATACCAGAATGTACAAAAACACAAAGGAACATATTCTCAAAGCCTGAAGCACCATATGCTAGAAATCACAAGCTTAGACATTTGTCAAAGATCAAGTTTTGAAAGTTCTAATGATCATACAAACACGTAGAACAAAAGGAAACAAATGAGACAATATTAAGCAAGATTATCTGAGTTGAAATGCAATTGCAAATCTGATTCAGACGGCAACAACAGGGGTTAAAGATAACGTAACATATACAATCTCTAATAAAGATAGCTTAAGGAATTCCAAGAAATTAATCACTCAATATCCAAAGTTCAAAGTTCATACAAATTGAATCCAGAAATCAGTTCACATACTTGTAATTGAGTTCAGATAATATCCATAGTTACAATCATACTTACCATAGTCGTCTAACCCCAAGTAGGATGTCAACAACAACAAATAATTTACAGCGTCAATTTCTACCAAACCGAATTCCCTTCCAATTCATGGAATCAAGAAATATTTCTCAATCCCATTGCTTCATTAAACTTATCGACCTCCAAGCATTAAATATTAAAATTCCTCCCATCTCAATCATTATGATTTTATAGAAGGGTCTATTGCCCAACCTTTTAGCATTCCAAACATCCTTAGTACTCTAAACACTATTACAATTACTAACACTGATCATTGCGCACATCATGACATCTAAAACCCAAGTCTTAACAAACTTACCCTCGATGCATTACTCAATACACCACAATAGTCCCCAAAACCCAAGGTGAAGCCAACCCTGCCCAATTATCAAATACTTATCAACTTTTGAAAGCTCTGCCTGCACAAGTCAAACCATAAAAATTTAACCCTCTTTTTAGTCAACTGAATCATAGGAGCTACTGTCCTAGGATTTATTTGGGATGAATTCCCCTATAGTAACAGACCATACTGAGGAAATTTCCTACTCATTGAATAAATTAAAACGTCATCAACAAGAAAACTACAACCCAATCTAAGTATCATTCAAATACCCTGTTCACTTGGTCTATAAATGTCGTTGGGGCGTTAGCCAAACCAAACGATATCACTAAGAACTCACAATGTTCATACTTAGTTCAAAAAGATGTCTTCGGAATATCTTCACCTTTAATTCTCAACTGATGATACCCCGACCTCCACTCAAACTTAGAAAACCACTGAATACCCTATAAATGGTCGAACAAATCATCTATCCTCAGGAAACATATCAGAATATTCTCGTATCACTGGTCTAAATTTATTCTCGAGCCTTAAGACTCGATTGACATAAAGCCGAATACAATTCATCATCATGATAGATCATTAATTTTTCCTTAATAGCTATATATAAGCGCAAACAACCCTATCTCATTCATCCTGAAAAGAAAACTCACTCTGACCTTGTAATCAAAAGCACACTCACTTCGTAAATCAATTCAAGGCGGCATGCCAAGTCGAGAGCCAAACCATACCAAAGATAATGTCAAACTCTTCCATGTCTAATGTAATATCCTGTCCAATTCCAACCTATCTTCTGTAGCATTTTGACCAGTCCAGATTTGCCTCATTCAGTTTCAATTAAAATTTTTGATATCTGAGGTATTGATCTAGTGTTCGATGATGTTAATGATATTATTTATGTAAGGTTGGATGTTGTTAAGGCTTGGGAAGGATTCAGGACAAATTCAAAATTGAGAAATGCTGAGTTAGTGGGCTGTGAAGGTTCTCACGTACATAAGAATTTAGCATAACGTACGTGAGCAGGGAAAAGGACTCACGTACGTGAGATGTTGGCCTTACGTATGTGAGCTGGCCTTCTCAAGATTCACGTACGTGATGTTTGGTGTAACTGAGGCTTTAGAGCACGATTTTGATCCCGATCACGTACGTGAACTTTCTTATAACGTACATGAGATTGCTCCTCACGTAATTTAACCCCATATTCATGTACGTGAGCTTGTATTTTCTATATAAACTCGAACCCCGACCATTTCATTCGTCATTCTCATTTTTCACTCACTCTCAGATCGTCTCTCTCTGCTCCCACATTGTTCGTCCATCATCTCTAATAATTTTATGAGGTAAGATTACTCTTTGTTCCTTGTTTCTAACTCATTTTTGTGGATTGGTCCATGAATCTATTTTGGGCCATTTGATTTAAGGTTCGAATTTTCTTATGGTTCTAAGTTAATGGATGCTAGGGTTTGTTAGATTAGGTTGTATTGAAGTTAGATAAACATGGTTTGAGCTTGGAATCGTGTGATTTGGTGAGTGATAGTTTGAACTAGGGTTCAATTTGGGTTTTGGAACTTTCTTGTTGATTTTGGGTTTGTTTATTGGGTTTGTTGATGGACTAAAGGCTCTAGCGTTGATTCCAAGTAACGTGAATGGATTAGAACATCGGGTTTCAACCAATTTGGATTTTGGATGTTTTGGTGTAAAATTCTACCACAAGGACTGGTTTGATTATTTTACATAATTCTGAATTATTTGAGGACTAGATCTGATATTTGGCACGTTAGGGACTAAATTACAATTTTAGAGAGTTAGAGGACTGTTTGGTACTTTGAGAATACTCTGAGGCTGATTTGCAAATTTTGAAAACTTTGAGGAATAAAGCGTAATTTTACAAAGGTCAGGGACCAAACTATAATTTTACGAGATGTTCGATTTTCAAGGTGAGAGCGTTAGATCTTCTTTTGAAGTAGGTTTCTCTGAGTCTATGTCAGCATTTGCATTGCATGCATTATGGTACCGCCACATTACCAGCATCATATCTTTGACTTTGCTTTGATAATTGTTTCAGTTGTGTATCCTGGTCATGGAGGTTAGCCAGCCACTAGTGGTACATTTTGGGCCATTCTGTTTGGATATCCAGGTGAGTGAAATGTCAGCTTCAGACACATAGGTTTTGTTTTCTAACCTATATGTGTTTTTGTTGTGCTACGACTATAGCATGTAATTTGGAATAACTAAAGGATTGGTAAATCCTAATAAAATTTGAATTATGTGAAAACCTTTGCTTTGGAATACTACTTTAGTATTACCGAAAATTTTGAAATGGTTATCACGTTTTCAAATAAATGTTTTGGCATATATGGGTATTTTGATCTATAAGGAGGAAAAATGATTTTCCTTAATGAGTATTCTATTTCTATGAAATAAAGATTGTTTATTTCATTTTTTCCATTGATTTATGAAATCAGTTATTTCATGATTTGGCAGTGTGTAACCACTACTATCTGTTTATTTTACATTTACCTTTTTTGTAAAAATTATGTTTAATTATTCTGACTCAGGACACCTTTGCTACGGGGGTAAACGTAACATTTGATATACCAATGCATTGAGAAATCCCAGCTACCAGGGATGTTGGTAGCTATGTGTCCCGGCCTGACACGTGATGTGATATTGATTATTGGTGGAGTCCACGTATATTGATGAGTGGTAGAGTCCACGTATGATTTTGATATTGGTCTCATGTCATATTTGTTTTGGTATGATATGTTTTGTTTGGATATATCAAATTTTGGTGAGCGTGTGTTATTGCTCATTTTCCCGTAGTATATGGTATTGTAGTTTGACGGGGCCTATCTTGTTAGAGCACGAGGACTGCAACATTCGTGGATGTGCTTAGATCATTATCTGTTGTTACAGCCTTGAGACCCTTAAGGTGGACGAAGTACTATTTTGAACCCCTAAGGTTGTCGGCTGTTAGCCCTTTTGAGTCTGGTACTATTTGTACTCCTAAGGTTGCTAGTTATTATGATCTGATCTAGTCAGCGTATTTTTGATATAATACGGGCGTATGACCATTGATTATTGTTGGAATTCATAACTAAATTATGACATTCATAAGCATACATAGCAGCGGAAATAACAAAAATTTAGACCTAGAATTCCACTAAGGATCCATGCACATCAACATACACGATTAGGGTTAGCGAATTTTACCTTAAAATCCAATGCTAGAGCGTATGACATAATTCAGTGTTGTGTAGCTTTGAGTGTAAAAACCGAATCCCCTATTTCTCACGTTGCCTTTGTGTGAATGTGTCTAAAGGTATCCACACAAACGAGCTTACTTGAATCAGTGATGTGTACTAGCACTTAGAATCTCTATTCTATTTTCATAAAATAATTTTCTCTCTTTTTAAGTGGCACTCACAAATTCGGCATAGCCCTACTAGATGTACAAATTCGGCCCCTATTTATAGAAGCTTGGAAAACCCTAGTCTTTCTTCTATTAGGACTTCTTTTCCCTTGTCCTACAAGCATAAGAACTCCTAACTAGGTATGAAGTGTACTAGGATTTTTTTTCCTTGTCATACAAGAATCAAGGCTCCTAAAAAAAATAGGAGTGTGCAGAATTTTTCTTAAAAAATAGGAGATGTTTTGAATTTGTATATAGGCTATTTAATGTTATTAGGCTTTTAATTATATGATACATTATCATCAAATAAATCACTATATGATTAAAATGCATGGGCAAAATTTATGTCACATAATAATATGTCTAAAACATATTTAACCCATTACTAAGTAATTTATATTAAAATGACATTACATTAATGGATAATATCTTATATCATATATATAAGACATGAATGAAAAAACCTGAATTATTAATAATCAATCAAATTAATTATCTAAATAATTCAATTACCACAAGAGCGAATATATTAAGCCAATCCAACTCATTTTAGTGTGTGACCAATAGGCTCACTCAAAATTGGCAATGAGCCTTGTCCCAAAATATAGGCCCATAGTCCATAAGCGATATCTAGTAATACTTATGACAACCCAATATCAAGTGGAATCGGTGATCCAAGTTTACCTTTCACAGTTTGATATTTAATCATTTTGTCTCACGATATCTAAATTAAGCATAAGGCATGGTTACATGTCAATCTTATTTGCTTAATGTGTTTCTTGATCCCGAGTAGATTGATAAAACAAATGACACTGATAACCCCTTTATCAATTCATTTGAGTATGCATACAAGCAATTAATCCTAATAATCAAGTGGCCTAAATATATCTCTCTTCATAAGAGGAACAAATTTGTCACTCTCACTATCACTCTTCTACAAGATTCATGACATATCCAATCATAATCTTTATTGCTACCCTGTTACAGATAACGTTTGACTAAGTTAAAACATACGATTCCTCAGGTAGGATTTTATAGTGAGTTTCAATCTGAGGACTCAAATGTCACAATTGTATGAAAGCTACTTGTGACATTAATCCATGAAGTGTTTTCATAGCAGGCTAGTCCAATACATGTTCACTAACGTATATCTATGTTCTAAGTGATATCTCATATCCATAATCAGTAAAACATGATTATCCACTTAGCAACATACTAACCTTAATTCATTATCATTCCCATGATAACAATTAGTTAGGAACATTTAGAATAGTATTCTTTTAACCTTAAGGTTTTAATATCAAGTCATACTTGATGACATAAGGAAGAATAAACTATTCATGAAAGTTTTAATCTTCATAAAACTTATCATAATATTTCATAGATATGAAATGAAATGCCTCTTTATTAACTGATAAATCGAATGACAATGTACATAAATGATTGGACTAGAGTACCAAAACTAACAATTATCAGCTCTGCTTATCATTTGGCATGATATCGGCATTGCATTATTTTTTGACTCAAATAATGTTTTTAATTTTTGGTATTTCTCTCTGAAAATAGTTTAGTATTTCTCTTTGAGAATATTTTGGAAAATTCCCTGAAATTATTTTGGGATTATTCTCTGTAAATATTTTGGAAAAATAAGTATGAATTTTCATCTGGCATGATATTCGTGTTATATGATTTGTAAACAAAAATTTTAGTATGTATGCCTCTTCTTTGTTGTTTGTCTTGATAGCGAACGATTTTGAAATGAACTTCAAAACAACTATTTGGTATTTAGCATGTATCCATATATACACTTATATTTGCATGTGATGTTTTCTAAACATTTTCAAAACAATTTACGTGAGGCCTGGAACTGCCCTGGATTGTCGTTTCCTCATTATGGATTCTTACCCCTTTTCTTTTCTATCTATCTCTTTATTCTTATTTACAAGGGATTTTGGTTGATTGTGATCTCTCGACTTTTAACACTTTGTGAGGCATTCTGCAGTTGCAATCAGTGCCTTTTTGTTTAGGCCCAGTTATTGTTTTGTTAGTTACTCTACACCAGTATGCTTATGGGTGCTTGGTTTGTATACTTATTTGGTATTTAAACATGATTTATTATTTACTAAATATTTTATTATTATTAAAACTTATGTTTTAAACGAGTTTGGATTTCTATTTACTAACCTTTGAAAATGGTTTTAATATTGTTTAAAGTACACTAGTTTTGGTTCTGTTCTTTGAGCCTTGTACGAGATTGGCTAGACTGTCATAGACGGTTCGCCTCGTACATTAGTCATGGTCCGGGAACGAGTCGTGACAAACACCCTCAGACCATCTATCAACTCATGCTCTTCAAAGGCGATTCACTCCACCCTGTACCTCATAATCGACTAAATCATCTATTCTCAGAGAACAAAATTGTCAAATTCTCATACAATTGATTCAAATGAAATCCCATTACTTAAGAGTAAGGAAACCTTAACAAATTTTCTCTAACGAATACATAACTAATCATGTGTGTCTGACACGAACTAATGCAACAATCGAATGTATGGTGCCAGAATCAAATAACATATACGCAGAAATGCTGGGATAAAGTGGATACCGTCATTGCTGCATGGGAATTCTGAACCTCTTGACGAGTTGAACGGTAGCCCTAAGACTGATGTCCTCCTTCTGCACTACTATGGCCAAAAGCTTTAGGGCCCCCATAGGACTCGATGGCTAATCTATTAGGACATTCAACCATCTTTGCCTTGGTTGCATACAAAGGTTACAATTACATTTTGGCTTACTGCACCGCCTAGGGTGTCTTCTCCATACGAACTGCACCCAATGGATTATGTCTTAAATAGTATCTCTAGGAGAGAACTTGTGCCTCTGCTCAAACTGACTATTCCGACCTTGGCCCTGGTGACCATTCATTACCTCCTTAACCCCACTTCTCTTATGAGACAATTTAGAATATCTCACGCCCACATTTTTCAAGGGTATTTGCAATACGATCGAGTATCTGAAAATGTGCTCAAGAACATATGTCTGAGCGGTAAACTAAAGTTGCTGCTGAAGACGTGATGCCTTAACTTCCATATGACTTAGGCAAATTGCTCAGATCTGCTACTGAAAAATCAGTGGTCTTTACGACTATACGCTTAACGGCGGCTCTAGCTGTTGACTCCCAATGTGGATTCATACCTACAAAGGTAACAAACAAACAGAACGCGTATGCAGATATCAGAATAATGATGATTGCCATATTACCAAGGAAATAATAAGACAGAGAGGGAAATTAGGCTAACTCAATCAAAATACCTAAGCTCAAAAACGACTTGGAGTTATGAAACCTAATGTTTTGATACCACCTTTGTCACGACCCAAGTCAGGCCATGACCGGCGAACGAGACGAGCTAAACCATAGGCCCAATTTATCCCGAACAAGCCTCAAAATAACAAAACTTCTACCCATTTCATAATACTAAAGCATTCAAAACAAAATTATAAATTTTAATATTTACAAAATAAAATAAATATCAAGTATAGCAAAATATATACTATATAAAAATAAGTGTAAAAAATTGGTAAATAAATCAAATAAAAAAAAAGTAATGTTATACACCCAGAGACCCACAAATAACCAGTTTGGAGAATCTAACTAAAATATAAACCAAGGCTAAAAAAAGGCACTCACTGCGAATAGAACGTCTCACTAAGCATCGAACGTCGGATGATTGCTATTACCAAAATACTTGGAATGTTAAGAAACAAAAGGGGGTGATAATACTCAGTGAGGAATAACACTCTAGAGTGCCTCCACGACCTCACATAAACCACTTTGAAAATAGTTTCAAAAAATACCGCATGCATGTATATACTTGTACAAAATTAATGTACACACAAATGCATACTAATATTAGTTCAAAAACCTCTTTCAAAACATTTTGCACATAAGGCAAACAACATGCAGTTGAATAGAATAATTATCAAATAAATATTACAACAGTTAGATACATATAATAATACATACGACATGCAATCAATACCTACTGCGTATACAGAGTTCAGAACAAATGCTGCTATCATTGATCATATGGCCATAATATACAGAAATTGAGACAAACCAGATCAAGGATAGACTAGCAACCTTAAGAGCCCAAAACGAGACCCGACTCAAAAGGTCTAAAGAGCTGACAGCATTAGGGGCTCAAACAGTACCCGACACCCAAAGGGTCTCAAAGCTGAGCCAAACAGACATTGATCATAAAAGTATATTCACGAGCATTGTAGTCCACAGGCTCCAACAGGATACACTTCGTTAGACCATAGTAAAATATATTATATGGGTATGATCAATAATATGGTCTCACTAACATAGAGTTTAAACAAAATCAAACATTTAAGTCAAAAGTCATACCTGAAAAAATTATTCTAACATTTAAGTCAAACGTCATATCTGAAAAAACTATTCTAATAGAATAAAAGACAAGGGACTAGATGTAGGTCCCAAGAATGGCAATCCAAGAGGGGATGAATTGGAGTTTTAGCAAGTTAAAAACTTTGTTCAAAACTTTTGCAAATTAAACCAAATAACAAAGCTTAAAACAAGTAAAATCAAAGTATAAATGCGGAAGCAATAAAACCACCAATTCACAAATATAAAGTAAAGTAAATAGAGTAGGGAGAGAGAAAAAACAAAGCCTCAATTTATAGTGGTTCGATCCTCATTGACCTACGTCAACTCCTTGAGATCCACTCAAGAATTTCAATCCACTATCTCATCACTTTTGGGTGGAGGGAAACCGTTTACACCACTTGTTTTTGTGGACAACAAGCAAACCGATACACCTTGTTTTAATGACAAAACAAGCAAACCAAAAGTCTAGTTTTTGCAGGCTCAACTAGAAAACCATTTACCTCTAGTTTTCTAAGGCTCACTAGCAATCACTCTTGTTTTTCTAAGGCTTAACAAAGAAACCTATACAACCCTTAATCAAATACTTTAATTGTTACAAATTGGGTTCCTAAAACACTAAACACATATTATATGGTCAACCCAACCCAAGAATAATAGCAAATGAAAGTTGTAAGAGTGGGTATAAAATGAGAATGAGAGAAATAATGAGAAATAAAGATAATAAAGTATACCCAAGGTTTCTCTCTCTTCTTCTAATGTTGTAGATGCCTATTTATAACCTTCTTGGAGTTTGTGACCATTGGAGTCAAGAATATAGTCGTTGTGGAATTACTCCAAATGTTGTACACTGCGGACATCGGATAATGTGTGCTTTGTACCAGATACAACGTACATAGAACAGATATTGTGTACTTTAGACCATATACAAAGTACACAGAACAGATTTTGTGTGCTTTAGACTAGATACAATGTACATTGACGAATTTTTCAAGTTTGCACCTTTAATTTTGTTGACGTCATCTGACCATGGGCATTCAAATTCAAATCCCGAGGAGCTTCATAAGGGATTGTTTTGTCTTCAAGTGCCCATCAATGTGCTTTGTTTTTTGTACAAAGTACACAGAGAAATTTCTTCAACATTTGCACATTTTCAGCACCAATTCAATGTACTTAGTACTTTGTACGAAGTACACAGATGGCATGCTACATGCTTTGTATTTTGTACAACGTACAAATATGCCATTTTTCAGAACTGCAACGTTTTAAAACTTTTCCTAAGTGCTTATATCATGGAAAAAAGTACACATATCATTATACAATGTGTGTTGATGAGCTTGTACGTGTTTTGCTCATATAAATCACAAAGTCTGCATTTTGCACCACTTTTATAGGTATTTTGTACTCATCATCATCAAAATTAAAGTCAACACTAGAAACAGACAAAAACAAACAAAATCAGAGATGTGGACTAATGCCACTAGATAGTAAATCATGTGTGTTTGCAATAGACACATGAGTTATGATGTTACCCTGGTAACTAAACCTTCCAGAATTTTAATATACCAAAGGCTATGTTTACCCCTGTAGCATAGGTGCCCGAGTCAGAATAAATAAATAAAATTAAAAATAAATGATATTTTTAGATGTCAGAGATAGAGTACAACATATTTAGAGCACAAGTATATTCAGATACACAAAGGCAGACATATTCAGAGTGTAAATTTTCTTATAGAAAATATTTAAAACAGACAAGCATGCTTAGCATACAAATAATCACTGAGCATATCTTATCATATTAAATAAATATTTATAATATAAATAATAATAAAATAAATAATTTCAAAAGTCAAACATACAGAAGCTGACAAGCATGCAGAACGATCAGGGATTTATAGAAATATGTTCATTTTCAAGCAGATTATTCATTATCAAAATATACATTAAGCATCAATACAAACTATTTAATACAGAGAATACAAAATATTCAAAAATTCATTTCTTATCACAGAAGTTTTCACATAAGACAAATTTTAGGTTTACCAAACCTTTAATTAGTCTAGACTATATGTCAGAGTCAAAGCTCGACTAAATCAATATAAGTTCAAAAAACACAGCCTATGTGTCTAGAATGACATCCAACTCACGTGGATGCCAAGAAAAATAATCTGGTTGTGCATCGCTGATGTGTGGCCGGTCACCTCGGGTATCAGATGAAACTGAAAGCAAACATAATTATAACAGAAAATCATAATTACTTAGATTTATTACAAAAAAAATCATAATATAATAATTTTGAGAAACACATCGTTTCTTATTTTCGAGATATCACCAAAGTCAGATTTTATTTAGCCAATCCATTAATTAATTAGATTTCAGATATAGCTAGACACAATAAAAATAATATAAGGTCAGAAGACAAAGCCTATATGTCTAGAGCTTCCACACGGATGCCCACGTTGAATGGTCCAGTCACGCCCCACTAGTAGGCAATTGATCTCGCTGGAATGAACATAGAGCTGAAAACAAATATATCAAACAAAGTCAAAATGTGGTATTGTGTCAATACCAAATGCATGATATGCAAATGTAGACCCAAACCCTCAATGTCATCAAAAAAACCTATTTCGATCAAAGATGTAACACTCTCGTCTCGAAAATCGGACATCTCGCAAATTAAGATTTGGTCCCTTAACTTTTGCAAAATTACACTGTAGTCCCAAGACCACAACAAGTTACATATTAGTCCCCAAATTTTGGAAAATTACAAATCACTCCATAAACTTTCCACAAAATAAATAAAAAACCCTAAACTCTTCAAATTCACAACTCAGACCTCAAACATTCAAACTATTACAATATAGTCCCTACGGCAGAAATTTATTCAAAAATACCTTAAAATTCATATCACCCTACATCAATTGTTCCAAATCACCTATATTACTTCTAATCATCCTAAATCACAAGAATCAATAATCAATTATGCCAAAAAGAACAAGAAATTATCAACAATTCCAAATCATTCTTCCAACAAAACCTTAACCGCACAAATCTTGATCAATCTCTTCTCCCAACACAAAACCCATACAAATGTATGTTCATTCCACCGAAATCCATCAAAAACAAACTCCAATCCACCATCAATTCATCCAAAAATGGAACCCCTAGCTCAAATTTGTCCAACATACCATTTAAAAAAAACACTACAATGCAACATGAAAATGGAAGAAAGGAGTTAGGAAGGTGTTCTTACCTTAAGAAACTGAAAGGAGATGATAGGAAGGCAAGTAGAGAAGTGGAGCGATGATTTGATAGAGTTTAGGGGCAGTGTGGAGTGAAAATGATGAATAAGAGTGGGGGAGGGGTGCAAATATACCCACAAATCGAAACACACTGTTTCACTTGAAACAACACAGAATGCCCTATTTATGTGCACAAATGACACAATTACACCCATAACATGCACTTACATGCGTAAATGGAACAATTACGTGTGTAGGTTGCGGTTCTCATCTCTATTGTTAATGAATTTTTTTTTTTTGTATATTTATTTTTATTTATCAATCACTTTTAGATATTTTATAATTTTTAACAAAATAAAGAGTTAAATAAAAATTAATTTTAAAAAAATATTTATTTTTAATTTATATAATCAATAGTGCTATATTTTTTTAAAAAAATACTAGTTAAAAATACATAGTAGATTGGAGATGGTCAGAGGCTCAGCTAGATCAGTTCTCACCGCTTATTATGACCAACAAACCACAAAAACCCAAAACCTCCAATGGATCCCACCTCCCTCAAACACGCACACACACAGAAAGAAAATGTTCACACACATTCTACGAACTGCTCTCAAGACCTCCCAAAAGAACACAACAAACCCACCATGGAATCCACCTCTACCCTTTTCATCCACCAATCGCTTCTTCGCTTCGAAGACCAAAAAAGCATTTGCAAAGGCCAAGAAATCCGAGCTGAAAGCCAAGAAATACAAACAATTCACCTTGAAATCCTCTTCTGAACCCTCCTCCGCCGCTGCTTCCTCCGCCTCCGCCACGCACGATGATCTCGATTCCTACCTCCCCGAAGACGGTGATACTCGTGCTCGGCGCCTCCCTGAGGATGAAAATACCCCGTCTCTTGATGTGGGTCCCAACGGCCGGCCTTTGTTTACCAAAACTCGTTCTCTCTCTCAGTTTTCGAGAATGGACGTGTGCTCTTACTTCAAATTCAGGTTCTTTTGTGTTTTTTATATGTTAAGTTTGGAGCTTTATGCGAATGTGTTTGTGGTTATATGTATAATCTCGTTGGTTTGTGTATGTTTGCTTTGGTTGAAGTGAGGATTGATTGAAATTTGGGGGCTGTCATTTCTTTCTGTGTGTAAAGGTTGTTACCATTTGTCTTCGCTTCGTTGTGTTTGTGTGTGTTTGAGTTCGTTGTTTGTTGTGTTGTGCATAAGTGAGGAGGAACTGAATGCGGTTTTTCCGGAGGGATTCCCAGAGGGGATCATTAAGGAGTTTGATGAATCGATGCGGAAAGCTGTGTTGGTTCAGTAGAGTTTCTTGGATCTTCGGGACAACTTTAGACGCATCGTTGATCCGGCATTGTATTCTTCTAATGGTAATGCTGTTTTATTTTTTCATTCTTTTTTTCTTCTTTTGGTTTGATGAACTAATTGCAGTGATCAACTCATTTGCTGAGTCACTTTGGTTAAAGCGACTTCTTGTCTGGATTTGAGTAGTTAGTATGCAAGAAGAACCCTTTGGTTAACTGACGCCAATTGTTATTAGAAAGTCACAATTTTGAGTAAATGATGCTTCAGTTATCACAAAAGGACCGATCAGTATTCAGTATCCATTTTTTAATGCTGAGATTTTTTGCGCTCTTTTCTATTTTAAGATCATGTGGCTTTATTTCTTCTCATTTGTTGTAACTATTCTATTAGGTCCAAAAGTTAGAAAGTAAATTGTGTTGGATGGTCCTGCCAGCAGTGGGAAGAGTATTACACTTGCATTGCTAGTGCATTGGGCTCAGGAAGAAGGTTGGCTAGTGTTATATGCTCCCAGAGGACGAGAGTGGACTCATGGTGGATTTTTCAATAAGAACCCAGAAGCTGGTCTTTGGGATACACCTCTTCATGCCAAAAATGTTCTTAAGGCAAGAATATTGTTTTGTTTCTGAAACAATTTTAATTGGAGACTATTAGAATCTGCAGCCATAGCTTTTCATTTTATGCTTTTAAGATAAGCATGAAGCGTAAATATCTCTTCTATAAACATGAGTGCCAAGTTGTTGATTGATATTTTGGAGCTTCATGACTCTAGGGACTATATAGCATTTAACCTGTATGTTAAATTTATTTGGCTACCATGATACATGTACCATTCTGCACTGTCATCTAAATATGAAAAACACTAATGTTGGGAAGTGAAAATATAAAAAATGATATGCACTTATTTTTTCTTTTTCTCTTGGTGGAGTGTTTTTTTAGAGGGCATTAAGATTCTTATTGTTTTCCATGTTCTGCTATTTGGTTATTGTTTTATATTTGTAATGATATATACTTTTTTAACTGATTTGTTTACTTCCAGGACTTCTTGAAATACAATGAATCTCGTTTGAAGCAATTGCCATGCCATATTTTTTATCCTGTTCCCTTAGGAGAGGGTGCTGGAGTTGGATGGATGAAAGCAGTTGATTCCATGCCTGTGCCTGAAGGTTCAACTTTATATGATTTGGTCCAAATGGGAATCAAGCACACACATGCAGCTGTTGGAGCTGTTGTTCATTTGAGGAAAGAGTTATCACTTGTGAAAGATGTACCCGTTCTCATAGCGATTGATGAAGTGAGATACTAATTTGAAATGAAATCCCGAAATAAATTATTTTCAAGTCTTATCTTCAAATCTATAATAATTGGTTTTACTTTGCTGCATTAACCATGTTTGTTTTACATTTCTCCAGTATAATAACTGGTTTACGTTTAGCGAGTATGAGGAGCCAGTAACTATGCATTCTCGTCATCCAATACATGCTAGAGAACTCACACTGGTTAGTACCTACTATTTGTCGTCCACGCTTTCCTTGAAGTTGGCTTCGATGCTTTGTGGTGAATTTAGTGTAGTTCTTAGTTTTTATGGTGAATACATGGTAGAGAAGTAATAACGATATTACCGCCTATGATTTGTTAACTGTTCTGATGAATTTTGCATCAAAGCTTTGCAAGAATTTCATTGTAGTGGGAGTGCTTATGGATTTGTCTCTCATTGTATAGCTTACCTTCATGAGGTGTCGGTCATCTTCTTTAACTTGAAGGGATTTCCATAAGATGTTTCTGTTTCCTTTTTAGTTGTTCTGTATGTGTCTTCGCTGTCGGTAATTAATGCTCATCAAAGAGGTAATTTTTATGTGCGTCTATGCTCATTGCAGGTGAATGCTTTTAGATCTATGATGCATGATGACATGATGGTGGGAGCCTTTTCTCATTCAACAGCAGTTGGAAAGTTGCGTAAA
>CAODLS010686452.1:0-14989 GCA_948243855.1 Flueggea neowawraea
TTTATATTTTCCTCTCCCGTTGACAACCAAACAAAATCATTTTATTCTCAAATTTAAACCACATATAAACCACATATAATGGTTCATTTGTACCAAAAATCATACTCTACATCTTTCAAATGAAGTCTACGTACTATATCAAACTACTGTTTCTGCCAGAATATACCTGTTTACACTAATTCATACGTAGCATCTGAAACTTTACAGATACATTCTAGACACATAAATAAACAACTTTTATGCTTTACACCTCAACTACATCTGTCTGCAAATGCCTCAGAATAGGGTTGCGTTACAAACTAAAATTTAGACACAATCAGACCCATATTTCAGTTCATAGGTGTTGTACGCTCAGTTCATATTCCAATCAGAATCAGACCTCTAAATACATGATCTAATGCATATTTAACATGTATGAATGAAGAGAAATACTTACTTCACTCCTATGATGCAGTAGATGCAAAAACCTAGAAATCAATATGCTAAGCCAAAGTGTTTTTCCCCCACTTTCCTCTGCCTTTTGTCTTCTGTTTTCTCTCAACTCAATGATCCAAGAACGAAAATAATGAGAACTACTTGCCTTACAACAACCCTTATATACTCTAAGCATGAGGTGGCACCTGCTTAGGTGGTCCAATTAGAAACCACCACGTTTCCTCTTCCTAATATCTATTTGCCTTATGCCCTTGACACCTATCACTCTCAAAAACTTCAAATTATGCATGGTTATCCACCTAAGAATATTTACACAACCACCCCTCTGAACTTAGGAAACCACCTGTTTAGACCTCTTCTTTAATAACTTCACTTTTGAACCCTTTATTACTCTCATAACCCCCTCTAAAATATTCTAAAACCATATAGAACATGCGTCAATAATATATACAATGCTAATTAAATGTGTAACTATGCACGTTTTATGCGATCCATGCTCATATGTACGAAATTTGGGTCATCGTTGTGACAATAGTAAAGGCTATGATTAGATATGTCATGAATCATGTAAAAGAGTGATAGTGAGAATGATGGATTTGTTCCTCTTTTGAAGAGTGATATCTCTTAGCCACTTGATGAGTAGGATTGATGGAATGTATGTATATTCGAATGAGTTGATAGAGGAGTTTGTCAATGTCATTTGTTATATCAATTTACTCAAGATCAAGAAACATGCTAAGCTATATAAGGTTGACATGTGACCATGCCTTATGCTTAGATGAGATATCGGGTAACAAAAGGACTATACATCAGATTGTGAAAGGTTAACTCGGTTCACCGACAACCACTTTATTTTGGGTTACCACAATGTATTACTAGATACCGCTTATGGACTTTGGGAGTAAAGGTTGGGACGAGGCCCATTGCCAATTTGAAGTGGGCCTATAGGGTCACACACAAAGAACGACTTCGATTGATTACAAAATGTTCTCTCTTAGTGATGAACAAATTTTTAAGATGGTTAATTTGATTAATCAATAATAATTCAGGATTTTATATTTATGTGTTAAATAAGATTTAATATATAGTCCATTAATGTGATGGGCTTTTAATATGAATCACAAATTATTATGGGTATATTATTATTATGCGTGACATAATAAATTCGGCCCATATGTTTTAATAAGGGAGTGATTTATTTAATGACAGTGTATCATGAAATTAAAAGCCCAATAACATCAGAAAATCCTTAAAAATTCAGAATATATCACACTTCTATTTTTTAGGAATCTTTATTCTTGTATGACAAGGATAGGAAATTCAGCACACTCCTATTTTTTACGGATCTTAATCCTTGTATGACAAGGAATAGAATTTGGCACACAAATGCACATCTAATTAGGAGTCCTATTCTTGTATGTCAAGGAAACCCTGTTAATTTTGTGCCCTAGCCTAATCATGTAAACATTGTTATTTCGGTTCATTTAATAATAAAGAGGCATTTTATTTCTATGAAATATTATTTTTTATGAAGAAAAAACTCTATGAATAGTTTATTCTTTCTTTGTGCCATCAAATACGTGACTTGATAGTAAAACCATAGAGATAAAAGGAATACTATTCTAAATGTCCCTAATCGATCATTATCATGGGAATAATAATGAATTGAAGATTAGTATGTTGCTAAGTGGATAATCACGTTTTACTGATTATGAATATGAGATATCAACCTAGAACATAGATGCATGTTGGGGAACATGTATTGGACTGACCCGCTATGAAAGCACTTCATGGATCGTTGTCACAAAGTAGCTTTCATGCAGTGGTGATGTTTGAGTCCTCTGACTAAAACTCACTATCGACTCCTACATGAGGAATCGTATATTTTGACTTATTCAAAACATTATCCATAATAGGGTAACAATAAAGGCTATGATTGGGTATGTCATAAATCATGTAGAGGAGTGATAGTGAGAGTGATGGATTTGTTCATCTTTTGAAGAGTGATATCTCTTGGCCACTTGATGAGTAGGATTGATAGAATGTATGCATACTCGAATGAATTGATAAAGGAGCTTATCAAATGTCATTTGTTATATCAATTTACTCAAGATCAAGAAACACGCTAAGCTATATAAGGTTGACATATGACCATGCCTTATGCTTAGATGAGATATCAGGTGACAAAAGGACTATACATCAAACTGTTAAAGGTTAACTCGGATCACCGACAACCACTCGATTTTGGGTCGCCATAATGTATTACTAAATACCGCTTATGGACTTTGGGCCTAAAGGTTAGGACGAGGCCCATTGCCAATTTTGAGTGGGCCTATAGGGTCACACACAAAGAACGAATTGGATTGATTACAAAATATTCTCTTAGTGATGAACGAATTATTAATATGGTTAATTTGATTAATCAATAATAATTTGGGGTTTTATATTTATGTGTTAAATAAGATTTAATACATAGTCATTAATGTTATGGGCTTTTAATGTGAATCACATAATATCATGGGTTTAATTGTTTAATTATGTGTGACATAATTTGGCCCATGCATGAGATTTATATTATGGTAATGTATCATATAATTAAAATCTCAATAACATTAAGAAACCCATGATGAATTTCAGCCAAACCTAATGAGATTAGGGCAATAAAAATTCAGCACAAGCATAAAAATAGGAGAGGAATTTCGGCATTCACTTCCTATTTTTTAGAGATCTTAATCCTTGTATGACAAGGAATAGAATTTGGCACACAAATGCACATCTAATTAGGAGTCATATTCTTGTATGACAAGGAAAGACTAATTAGGATGTAGCCTAATATGATTAGGAATGAATTTGGCTTTCTTCTTGTACTAAAGGGGAAAAGCGAAACCTAGTATGACTAGGAATGAATTCGGCCCTCTTTTTGCACAAAGGGGAAAACCGAATCCTATTAGGGCAATGAGAAGGGAATTTCTGTTCAATTGTGCTGCCTATCTAGGTCATCTCACATGCCTATAAATAGACTTGCACCCCTTGCCATTCATTCATCCCTTAGCCAAACTTGTGAGCCACAATTCAAAAAACAGAAAATAATTTTGTGAGCTTTAGAATATTAATTCTAAAAGGTGCTAGTACATTGCAATCATTCCAAGGTAAGTTCGTTCGTGTGGATACCTCTAGCCACATTCGTGGAAAGGCAACGTGATTCCACAAAGGTGATTCGGGTTCTTGGTGCTAAGAGCTACACCAACGTTTCATACAACCGATCGATCCAGCCTTGGTGAAAGGTAAATCATCCAACCTTAATTATATATGTTGATATGCATGGGTCCTTGGAGGAATTCAATGCATTAAATTTTTGTTATATCCGCTGCCATGAATGTATATGAATGTCATATTTGAGCCGCGAATTCCAACACGAGTATCATATCAAACTCTCCCAGAACTAATACTATAAGACCAGCAGTCAATGCATGCCCATCAAATGCATTTTCAAAACTGTGAACGTTAGAATCAACTACAATCTTACTACCTAAAAGTGATGAAACATCTATCAATTTATCCAACGGATACACCACTAACCCCGCATGCTCAACAAAATATGGCATGACAAATAAATGAGATGCACCAGAGTCATATAAAATATATTCTAAATACTACAGATAGAAAACATACTAGTCACTACAACATTGGAAGCAAACGCCTTCTAACATTTTAGATGATAAAATCATGTCTGGCCTTCTTTAATAACACTACTCTGACCTACGTGACCATAGCATTTGACTCCATCTCTTCTACCATAGGAACCGTAACTCCCTGAACCTACGAGGAAAGATAGACAATGTGAGCTCATTCTTGAACTCAACCCATAATACAATCCCACATGTCTCCATACCCTACCACCACACAACAACACGACCATCTAGTAAGAAACTGCAAAGTCTAATGCTTTATGTTCCATCAGTGATGTGCATATCTTTAAGTAGCACTCTACTACAATAATAAGATCGTGTGGGTCATCTCCCATCTTGCCTATAAATCTAGGGTGATCAAGCTTTAAGAACTTGGTAAGACTAGCACTAGCATCAACCCGCAGCTGCTGCAACCACCTCAAGCTGAGGTTGAGGAACTGGTGGCACTGCAGGCAGTGGAACAGGCTAATTCCCAATTTTCTGACCAGAAAAAGCCTAAAAAATGGTCAAAAAATTGAGCAAGACGCTAAAGCACATCTAGCTGAGCTACGGGGTTGAGGTGTTAGTGCTTCAACCTCTGGAGCATTGTGTAAATCATACAAATCTTCTGCCGACTAATTGACGACTTTGACACCCAATTGGCCGACTCAAAATTGGCAATGGGCCTTGTCCCAAACCTTGGGGCCCAAAGTTCATAAGCGGTATCTATCAATACATTATGGAAACCCAAAATCGAGAGAATGTCGGTGATCCGAGTTAACCTTTCACAATTTGATATTTAGTCATTTTGCCACACGATATCTCATCTAAGCATAAGGCATGGTGAGATATTTAGTCCTTTTGCCACATGATATCTCATTAAAATTGGCAATGGGCCTTGTCCCAAGCCTTTGGGCCCAAAGTCCATAAGCAATATCTAGTAATACATTATAGCAAGCCAAAATTGAGCGGATGTCGGTGATCGGAGCTAACCTTTCACAGTCTGATATTTAGTCCTTTTGCGATACGATATCTCATCTAAGCATAATGTATGGTCACATGTCAACCTTATATTGCTTAATATGTTTCTTGATCTCAAGTAGATTAATATAACAAATGACATTGATAAGACCCTTTTATCAATTCATTCGAGCATGCATATATTCCATCAATCTCACTCATCAAGTGGCTAAGAGATATCACTTTTCATAAGAGGAACAAATCCATCACTCTCACTATCACTCCTATACATGATTCATAGCAGGTCAGTACAATACATGTTCCCCAACATGTATCTATGTTCTAAGTTTATATCTCATATCCATAATTAGTAAAACGTGATTATCCACTAAGCAACATACTAATCTTAATTCATCATCATTCCCATGATAATGATTGATTAGGGACATTTAGAATAGCATGCCTTTTACCCTTATGGTTTTACTATCAAGTCACGCACTTGATGGCATAAGGAAGAATAACATATTCATAGAGTTTTATCTTCATAAAACATATAATATTTCATAAAAATGAAATGCCTCTTTATTAAATAATTGAGTGACAATGTATATTAATCATTGGACTATGACACAATTCTAACACTATGGATATACTCCAAACACTATTATAACCCAAATTCCACTCTAGTATCCCAATATCAGAAATTAGATATAATTCTCCAAATCAGAATATGATCTAGAACCTCAACATATCATCCACAGAGAAGCAAACAAAAATTCTACCAACACTCTAAATCGTTCAATTGCAAATATGCAGACATGTAGAGAGAATACAGAATATATAGAAGCAAGGACAAAAGATACTTAAAGATGCAAATGCAAAGACAAAAGATACTGACTTAAAGGTCTCTAAAGGTTAATCACTAATGTGATCCTCTCATTCCAGAGTCTTTTAACTTACCAATTCATAGCTCTCACTGACACTCTAACAAAAGACAAATTGAATCTAACCTGAACTAACTGTGACACCCAGACATTGAATGGATCAGGAACACATTCCCTAAGTAGTGAGACACGATATGCCAAAATGTACAAGGGCAACTGAGGTGATTACTCTAGCTTTTAACTAACAACTTAGGCGATGGTCTCAAATATTGTCACTCAAATCTTATCCAATTATTACCCTCACATTTGCTGATACATTATATCAAATCCCAAAGCCATACGTTATCCATCAAAGTCATCTGAATATAGACCGCAATTACAAATCCAACCCAAAACTACAATCACAAAGCTAGAAGGAATCACAACAGAGCCATACATTATTAGCGAAAATAATATAAATAACCCAAAGAAATTAATCATCTAGTACCCCAACCACAAAGTCCAATCAAATCAATCCCGCAAATCCATATATACCGATAAAGCAAAGTTAGACGACATTACATGACACCCATAATGACCATATCTAGTCCGGAAGGTATCTCAGAAATATTTATCCCTCAATCCTCAGCTGAATATAACTCAATCTCCAGTCGATCCTAGAAAATCAATGTGCTCACCATAGTTGGACAACTTTATCATGCAACTTTAGAAAAATACGTAAATCCTTATGCCACCAAATCAACAAAAATATGGCGGCTTTAGCTAGCACCTCATAACTTTAATCCATAACTATGAATGTAATACACAAATAGAATACGTATGCAGATATTAGAATATTGACTATTGTCACAATGTCAAGGGAATACTTAGAAAGATAGAGAGGCAAATCAAACTGACTCGATCCAAATTGCTACAAGTTTGGAGGGCTGGGTATGCATTAAGCCTTCAAAATTTTTATCGCTGCAGTTTTGTGCTTTTAGAAAGATAAATATTCATGAAGATGTACAACATTTTTCCTTTTTTTTTTCGAAAGATTCTATTTAACGTGGGCTTGCATAAATAAATCTTTGCATAAAAAAGTGGTTACTTTGGCATCTATTCGTTATTGATGTACTACAATTATAATATGCTATAATTATTCCTTGATTATTTGGAGCATTTCAAAATATATTTACCCATTTCGATGGTTGAAAGTAAAGATTAACATATTAATATATGCCCGAGGCCATCCGCTAAAGTTGCAATGGTTTATAGTTTACTAGTTTTAGCTCCGGACATTATTCTGAAATACTATAAATTTATTTTTATTTTTTTATAAATATTTGGGACTATAATAAAAGTTGTCTTAAATTTTAAAAATATATATAAAAATATAAAAATTGATATTGAAGTTTTTATAAGATTTTTTTTTCATATTTGTTTATTTTCTTAATAGAAAGTGAATATTGACAAAAATATTGAATATCTTAATAGGAAGCGACACATGTCATTCAATTGGAATGACACATGTTAAAATTGTAAAATATCAAATATCAATTTTTTATGGAATTTTATTCTGTTTTTATATATTATAAAAGAAGCCAACCACTATAAAACATAAAGAACATTTTTAGATTACTTTCTCCAAAGTAATCACTATGAAACATAATGAGTTTAAAATACTAAAAACCAATGAGAATATCAACATCAATGGTTGCGTTGAATTAGCAAAATTAAATTGGAATATATTCTCCGGAGAAAGAAAATGGGACATTTACATGTTTACCATAAAAAATAAAAGAAAAATTCAAATTTACAAAAATATAACATGCTCAACTGTCAAAAAAAGACGACATGTTTTTCTTTTAGTTTTTATCTGGTTTTCATTTTGTTTTCAACGAGAAAATATTTAAAGTTTCTATTTAGTTTTTATTTTCTATTTTGTTTATTTCACAAAAATCCAGAGTCCAACTCTAATGAAATATTATAGGCTTTTATTTGGGTTTTACTTGATTTTAGTTTGGTTTCTTTATTTACGTATACAATCTATATATTAATATAAAGCAGAATACACATATTGAAATATTGACATGTGTTATTCTAAATGAACGACATTTGGTGTCTTACTAATGTGACATGTGTCATATAAAGATGTGTCATAAAAATAATAATAAATGTGTTTACATTAGACATTTATATCAATTAACCAATTTATATGGTAATTAATAAAATATACAATAAAAATTAAAATACAAGAACAAATATAATTTTTTTAAATAAAATTCCATTGCACATTTTAAAAAAAAATATTATATTTACACATATTATTTAATATTCACCATAACAATGTATATTTTTTAAAAAAATCTTTATAGTATTTACCATAATACTGCTATTGTTTTTATCCGATCATATATATCAAAAAAAAAATTATTAAATTTGATCTACCAAAGGACACCTTGTCATAAGTGCAATTTTCAAAATTGGTATTATGAACTAATAAATTCACAATCAAATTGATTGCCATAGTGAAGTGTATATTAGTTCTTGAATTTGTTAATATTTCAATTAGAGATGAATGAATTATTTTGGTTTATGGAAGATCAACCTTTTGCTTTATTAATATTTTTTTAATAATTACTCCTTCACAATGTACAATTTTATCGATTATGCAACAAATGATAATTGGCCTAATACATCTTTCGGGTCATTTTATTGACACGCTATATTACTTAAGCTACTTAAAATTTTTTATTATGTTATAAGTCTTCAATCTCAGCAAAAATATGAACAAACTTTCAGCTTATGTAAAATATATATATAATAAATTTTTAACTCTGCAACACAGTGCAAGTATTAGTTTGATAAAAAAAAACACCGTTTTAATTTGGTTGAACTTTTGAAATTAAAAAAGTGGATAAAAAAAAGACAATCCCCTAAAATGAAATTGTTCTGAAATAGGGTGAATACGAATTTTTATTAAATATTAAGAGCCTAACATTAAAATAGTTCCAATCAACCAACTCTTTAAATTGGAAATCTATTTTTTAATTAATACGATCTTTTTTTTGTTTTCTTCGTTTTCATCTGAAAAAATAGACAACAACTAAAATACTTTAGAAACAAATTAAATAAGTTAAGAAAGTGTAAATCCATGTGAAATAACGTATGATATTGAAATTATATAAATTTACTAAATTCTACAAAAAAAATTATTTTTTTTTCAAAAACTTTTTAATAAAATAGAATAAAATACATAGACAACCGTGGCATCGCCCGGGCCTCCATCTAGGGCCTCCATCTAGTATATTAGTAAAATATAAACCAAATGAAAATCAAAAGGCTTTTGTTTGGTTTTCATTCAGTTTCCTTTTGGTTATTTATTTACACACTTTATAATGAAAACAATAGCAAATTAGCATACCTAACCAAACAAAAAATTAGAACAGAAGCAAAATCATAGAAGGGCTATAACCAAACTTAGTCAGATTAATTGAGAACAACTTGAAGTCGTGTTTTAGCTGACATGGAATTTTGAGACGTTGCAATACGACACGTCATCAATAAACAAGTCAACTCAGCAAAGTTAGTCGAGAACTAACCTCCTACTAATATCTCACGACGTCATAATGAAAGGGTAAAAATGGCTCATTTTAGTCACAACAAGAACTGAACCGAAAGAAAAACTAAGGCTGCGTTTGGTTGCTGGGAAAGAGTGAGAAAGTTTTGTTTTGAGTTAGAAACTGGGGGGCTGGAAAGGTGCGAGTAAGTTAGGGTTTAAGGGTCTGAAGGGTTTTTCAATGGAAGAGGCAAAAATGACCCCCGGTTGTGTTCGGGTCGGTTCTTTTCAATTAATCTGGTTATGACGGCGGAACTAATAGGATTCTCTGATTCGGTTTCGGTCGTCTTACACTTCTACCGTCTCTTTTGGCCCAATGGGCTTTTATTATTTTTGCCAAAAAATATTTATATGAGCGCAAGTTTTTGTAAATAAACATGGTAGAACATTAAGAACACAGACCTTAGTCCAGCATGATTGTTATCAAAATTTGTAAGCATAGATGAGAGCAAAATCATGAGACATTGTTAATTTTATTATCAACAAAATCCAACTCCATAAATAAGGTTAAATACAAACTTTGTTTAGCATGATATGAATGAGTGGCAGTCACCAATCTATACCCAGTTCTCTACTTAGAAAGAGCTTGTCAATGTACTGAATGACAGGCGCAGATGCTGCAATGTAACTCTCCATTTGAGCCCTTGCTGAGGTCTCTGAAGAAAACAGAACAAATGCTGAGATTAGCTGGACATCATAGCTACAAATATCAGGTAATAAAAACATGGCTCTTCTCATTTGGATAAAAAGAAAATCTCCTCGAATTGTTGGCCTGGTTTTACCAATTTCAACTTTAGGTGATAATCATCCTCAAGAGTCCAAAACCAAGATTATAAAAATGAAACAGCACAATTTACTGTTAAAATCATCCGCATCTAGAGTTTCATTAATAATAAGAAACAACGCAATCCAGCATTAAATTTAAAGCAATGTGTTAATAGGATTTTCTGGTATGGGATTGCCAAATAGTTCAGAAACAGCTATATCATGGGTAAGTGCATACCATCTTCATTTAGCTTCTTTAACAGCTGAGCTTTTGTAGGAAGCGCATACATCCATGCAGCAACAGCCTTTCTGATTGCCCAACCATGGTGGGGAGCAAACACTTGAGCATAAGCCTTTGATGCGGGATCTTTCAAAGAATTACCCCTGTCATGCAAATAATTGTACGAATAAAATTAAATTTGCCTTCGAACCATACTGCAGAATATTTACTAACCAGAAATATAAACGGCCATATTACTATTGAAACAATGGCAACATTAATCCTGCCATACCACCCATATTCCCAAATATGTCAGAGGTACATCTCACATTACAGCTACGTACTTCAATCAAGTTTTCAGTCCTAAAATTTTACTATTGAATATCCATGTGCATACAAAACCCAATATGTGCCAGTATGTTTCGTAAAATTTATCCTCATTCATAAAATCATAACAAATATAGAAAGCTGCAAGATCTCATACAACAACCATAAGTTACACAAGCCAGTTCACCTTCTAGAATCTGGATAGCAAGCAATAATTGATTAATTTGAACTCCTATATCTAGCTCTACCCTTAACGTGGAAACACATCTGACCATAAACAATCCTCACAAATAAAACCATCATTTGTGTTGAATATCACTAAAGAATTATCCCAAACCTTGATGTCCAATTGTTATCAGCAGATTTCAATCAAACATGTCAGCCAACCAAATCACCCTGTTTAATCCAAGTTAACCCATTTAATAATCCAAAGGCAATGCTAGAACCAACAAATTCAAAACAAAAGAAAACAGCATGAAACAATAAATCACACGTAAATGAAATTAAATAACAAAATGTAAACATAAAAACAACACAAAATACATACTTAGTAACTAAAATTTGCTCAAACAACACCTTCACCATATCGATCCCACACTTCACCCTCAACAAATTCCTCGAATGACTTCCCGCTTTTGTCACACAATTCTTCTCTATATCCATCTCCAGCATAGCCTGTAACGTCCCGATAGAATTTGACGTGAAGGTAATATCATGAACCTGTTACCGAAGAATCACAACAATGCCACCTAACAATTAATGGTTTAAATAAACAAATATGTGAAGATAATAATAGATTTTGCTTCCTCTTTTGCGAGGTACCTTGGCCACATAATCCATTTCAGCGAACTTGAAGGCGATGCCTAAGCAGCCGAAGAGAGGCGATACAAGAGAACAGGCATTAGAGAATGGAGCGACCTCCACATCAGCGGTTTGCGAGTTTACGACTGCTGCTAGCTCCTTGAATGCATCCGCCATCTTTCTTAGTGGCTTGTCAGCCTCCATTTATGATACCTGCTAGAAATCAACTGCCCACTCAAGCTACGTTTTCGATTGTTCGTTGTTTTTCTTCTTCTTTTTTTTTTTCTCTGGTGATCAATACGAGAGTTAATAGCATTGACGGTACCTGAACTTTCTAAGTTGACACGCAATAATACCTAAAGTCGATTTAGTTTCACAGAGACCATTAAACTTTGCCCTTTTTGCAGCTGTGGTACTGAAGATGTTCTGTTAGCAATTGATTGTTGAGTGGCATCCAACATGGCCAATGCACCATCGACGTTAGTTTCTCGCCTAAATATGTAGCAAAATCCCGCCAATCACACTTTGTAAATGAATAAAAAAATAAGAAACCCTAATTTGGACCACAGAACATTCAAAGCTGACTTTTAAAGACACAAAGGCAAAAGTAAACGCATTGTTAAACTAAATCAAATCAGAGTAAACGCATCCATCACACCACTCCTCTTTTGACTAAATCAACCACTACCACCTTCTCCTCTTCTTTCGAATACAGGATGAAGAACCATAATTCCTTCTTTTCTTTCGACCAAACCCACCAACACCACCTCATCCTCTTCTTTCAACCACAGAAATGAAGAACTCGGATCCAGCAAACAATCTTCTTCCTCTTCTTTCCCAAATTTACACGTTGAAGAAGGGTTCCCAAATTTGGTGGCTGCGATTTGAAGAAGGGAACCAAAAAAAAATACATCTTGGCGTGGTGGTAGTGATAAATTTATTAATTTTTTGATTTGCACTGAAGATGGATTTTAGGGATTTGATTGGGGTTTTTGGTTGCATGCAGTGCTTGATTAAAGCTTTGATTTTAAGTGAAATTTGCATTCTTTATTGGCTACTTAACGAGAACGATGAAGCAAATTATCAAATATATGTCATCGATGTTTTCAAAAGACGTTAACTTTATGTTTTGGATGTGAAATTTGCTCGCAGATTGAGAATACACTTTGTGCATTGATTTTAGGGTTTTATTTGCATATGCATTTTGTGTATAAATGTGTCAAATTTCAACAATGCTAACCCTAAATAAATTAAAAAGTGAATTTTTCATAAACATAGGGTAAATCAGCTCAGCTTAGGGAGGGACGGCGGTCGGCGAAAGAGAAGGAGGCGAGAAGCGGCGAGGTGGCAGCGAGGCGGTGGCGTAGCGGGGTGGAGAGTGCAGCTGTGCTGAGTCGTCGACGACAAAGGAGAGAAATTGGTCTGGAGCAGTAACTCACGCCTCTGCTGTTCTGTGATGTGCTTGTTTCCTTTTAAGAGACCATGTGACAACGCCGTTTTGCAGATGTGGTCTCTTAATTTCTTTTTACATCAGTGAAGATGCGTCATCTGGCCACATTGGATGCCACTCAGAAATCAATTGCTGACAGGACATCTTCATTACCAAAACTGCAAAAAGGGCAAAGTTTAATGGTCTCTGTGAAACAAAATTGACTTTTGGTATTTTGCATATCAACTTGAAAGTTTAGATATCGTCAATGCAATTAACTCTCAATATGATGACGATGGGATCTACTTTGCGTATGGCTGGCCCAAAGCACGGAACCAAACCGGTAAACCAAGCAAAAGGTTCCAAACCGAAGGATTTGTTCAGTTAACCAAAAGTTCGAAATGTTTGAGGTTGATGGTTTTCCAAAAAAAACAACAGAGATTTTTTTGTACAAGTCTTATTTACTCTAATTATGAATCGAATCTACAACTCTTTATTAGTGGAGTTAACTTCAGTACCATTATATTTGAAAATTTTTAAATTAAATCACTTAAATCGAACTACAAAATCGACTTTAAACCATGTTTGCCGTATGAGTTTGATTATATATATATATATATATATTGGTTGAACCGAAATGCAAAAAACAAACACTACCATTTTAGTTTTTCTCCATTTTGTATCCTCATTGTATTCAAGTCTTTCTTCTTTCTTTTTGTTTTTCATTTCAACCTTGTCGTCCCTCTCTTCTCTTAATTCTCAATTTCCTTTTTCTCCATTTTGTATCCTCATTGTATTCAAGTCTTTCTTCTTTCTTTCTTTCTTTCTTTCTTTTTTTCATTTGAACCTTGTCCTCCCTCTCTTCTCTTAATTCTCAATTTCGTTTTTGTCTTTGATTCCTCTTTTTAATCACCAACCAAATGGTTCATTTCATTCTCAGTTTTTTTTAATTAAAATCAAACTCAAAATCAACTCGCATTCACTTTAATGATGACCCATGCAAGTTTATGTGTCAGCTGTGCGAGTTTGAAACCAATTGATTGATGCATATAAAACCAATTGATTTGAAAAAAAAAATGAACTAAATTGAATTGGATCTAACCGAAAGAGAATGGATGAATACAGATGGAAGATTCCGAGAACCAAAAATAAAAATTAGCATTTTCAGAACCGAATAGGACTGAAATCTCTTATGTACACTGGTAAAATGACATCTCATATATATATATTACGTATAAGCATCTCTTAACCCTAAAACAGTAAAATTCACATATGTATTTGATTTTCCCTTGCCACTTCTCTCTTAACTCCTCTCATCTCTGTTCTCTCCTTCACTTCAAACCTCAATCCTCATGCTTCACTCATCTTCTCGTACGTCAATAGTTGAGTTTCCTCACCCCTTCTCTCATCCGTAGAGTTGACTCTTCTCTAATATTCTCTCATCCTTCATTGCAAAGTATAGAACTCTTTTTCATAATCATAGGTTATTATGAAACTAAGAGCAACTTTAATGGACCTCAATATTGGGTATATTGAGCCCCCACCTCAACACTCCCCATAGGAGAGTGTATGAGAAGAGCATGCGTTTGATCTGCATAACATAAACTTAATATTTCAATCATGTAGCAACGCATCCACCAAATTCACTTAAACAGGGGTGATAAAGGTTAAAAGGAAAACACATATATGGAAAAGATCACTCGGATATCGCTCTTCACCTTTCCAACTCCAGCAACAAGGAACTTCCCAGATTTTGCAAAAGCCAGGGAATTTACAAATCCGACCTACGTCACATTACAAGATAATGATCAATGAAAAGCCAACTTCAACTTGCAACTTTGTAACCACAAAAACAGAATAAATAAGAAGAAAAGAAAGGTAAGCAACCAACAATCAAATGTA
>CAODLS010686558.1:0-23631 GCA_948243855.1 Flueggea neowawraea
TACGACACACCGAGACGATTGCTAGAGGATACCTCCTCATCATTCTCAAAGTTAGTGGCAGAATTTTTGAGGAGATCATCCGAGAAAAAGTAAATCCCACAAGGATGGCTCTTGACAGGCTTGTATAAGTTTAATTATACAGCAAAATTAGATCTGACTAGGCTTTCGCTTCTTTACAACCAAAAGTTACAATCTTGATTATAGCATAATTTGATTGCATTCAGGTATAATTCAGCAGAGCTGATTCTTGTACAGAATTTCTATCTAGAAAGAATTTTGATTTCAGAAACATCATACATGTAAAATGCACAGTTATTATTCAGCGTAACAAAATCTTAGCAATTGCAATAAATCTGCAATCTTTCTTGTATAATCTCATATGGGTACCCCCCCCAAAAAAATCAATCCAGTTGTATCCAAATCACAAACTGAATCAGAAAAGATTGTCCTTCAACTGCGATTAACGTCGGGAAGATTGGGTTCGGAGAAGAAGCGGTTGACTGAAGGCATGATCTGAGGCGGCCTCTTGCGGACGAACTTCCTGAGCCCATTTTCTGCGTATCTCTCACCTTCCTCGAATTTTTCCAAGATTCCAGCAGCCCTGTTCTGTTTCGTCACCCTTCAAGAAATCACAGATCAAATATCAACAACCACATTAGTATTTCCTCTAATAACAGTGACGTTAAAACAATGAAACGGAATCGTAATACCAACCTGACTTCAGGGTTGCCACTGATGTTCCTGACCAGTTGCATAACGCAGATACCAACGGCCACGCCAACGGCGGCGAAGAGAGGGAATACCTCTTGTCTGATCCAGCGTGAGTGCGTAGCCATGGCGGAAGAAAGAGGAGAAGAGGAGGCTGCAGGAACCCTTTCTCTCCAAGAAAAGTGGGGAATAGGAAAGCAGAGATTGGGGGGGAGCTGCAGTCAATATAAGGAAGGAGAAGACAGGTCAGCAATTCACGGCCGCCGATCATTGTGAGCTGTTTGATCCTATTTTTGCAATTTGGAGCATTCTTTCCTTCATTATGTTCGCTTGCTGGACAAGCCAGAAAAACTAAGGACTTGCTTTCACTTAGATACAAGTTTGGTGACAGCAAACGGTGTCGTGGTGTAGTTGGTTATCACGTCAGTCTAACACACTGAAGGTCTCCGGTTCGAATTCGGGCAACGCCATTTCGCCGACCTCTTTCCTTTTCAAATATATAAACAAATACTGGTTGACAAATATTAAAGAAATGAAGGGCACCGGCAAGATTGGAGCAGTGCTCGCGTGATGCAGCTTATTCATTTTTATGCACGAACATTCATTTTTTTTAAAGTTTTCTTAGATCAAGATTCCTCACCACCTAACACCAGTGACTCAGCCATACAACTCTATCAGTGATTCACGCCAACACATATGGAAGCATGATCATTAGAGAAGACTGATGTCAAGGCTCACGCTCATAAAAAATGTCAATGCCAACCTAATTACTTATGCTTCCATTTTCAGATGCGGCGTGAGTCATTACAACCTTTTTTAAGATAAAAAACCAGTCCATTTAAGTGTCGAATCAGTTAAGTTGAACTTTTACACCTCTTACTCACAAATTCAGCTAGGTTGACTCCGAAATAAAAAGAGATAATTGTTTATTTCATCAAACGAAGGAAAACATCCCTGGTTACAACCTTGATCATTGTTTTTATCGACTGGCTCAAATTGCTTACTTAGCAATATCCTAATTACAACTCTTTATTTGTAGATCGATGCATTATGCATACACTTTAAAAGATAGTAAACAATGTTCCCCTTCTTTTGAGAACAACCGTGTCCTAATTACTCAAAAATATAATACTAAAAAAACCATATACCCTCGAATATAATAAAAAAAGAAATGTATACGATTTCTAGAAACAAATCATAATTAACGACGATGACCATTTTTCTGGGTGTTGAGGACAACTGGACTAGAATGTTCTACGAACCGTATAATTTTCTACGATCCAAAAGTACTAGTAACTTCTGGTAACATCAAATAATTTTCTACACTGACTTTTCCTAATTTTGATTACTTGCATCGGCCAACAGTTTCAAGCCCACCAATAAACCGCATCACATCCGAATATTCCTCCTTCCATCACACCATTATCCCACTCACAGCCCGGTATGTGCATTACAAACACCCACAGACAAAGAGAAGTGAGAGCCAAACGCCGCATAAGCGAGTATAGAAAACAAACCGTAAAATCAGCGGCTAATTCATGATTAAATCAGCGGCTCAAATCAAATCCAAGCTAACCTTCTTTTTCTCCAAGGGAAAAAAACCCACCCTACCAACCACCGGTTCACTCAAAACCCTCTTTGTATTCCACTCACCAAAACCCAGCAGCCTCACTCACGATCTTCTCACTCTAAAACCAAATCTCCTTTCAGCCTCTCACTTCATTTTCATTTCTCTCTTCCGTCGCCATGGGTAATTAACGTTTCCATCCACAATCTCATACCTTTCGATTTTGATTAGATTTTCTATTCTGATAGGTTTTGTAATCCTTTTTGAAGCACCTAAGAAGATTAAGATCGGAATCAACGGTAATTTCCGGATCTGGCTCAAAACTTTGATTTGCAGTTTCGGATTGGGCAATGTGGATTGAGTTACTGAAATATGATTTTGTTTGTGTGTTTGTTTAGGGTTTGGAAGGATTGAGCGTTTGGTTGCCAGAGTCGCTCTGCAGAGAGACGATGTGGAACTCGTCGCTGTCAACGATCCTTTCATCAGTACCGCATACATGGTGATGTTTCTTGTCCTGGTAGATCTCGGTTCTTTGTGAGTGATGACTAGTGTTTTGTTGATTTGATTGTGTCGTGTTGTTGTAGACATACATGTTCAAGTACGATACAGTTCATGGTCAGTGGAAGCACCACGAGTTGAAGTTCAAGGACGACAAGACCCTTCCCTTCAGCGAGAAGGCCGTCACTGTTTTCGGAATCAGGTACATCCTAGTTTTTGATGTCTGATTGCCAATACTTTTTGATTTGTTTAGATTTAGTAATGTTATCGATATGGATTTGAGATTGTAATTGCGTGTTTGATTAGAAACCCCGAGGAGATCCCATGGGCCGAGGCTGGTGCCGAATTCGTTGTTGAGTCCACTGGTGTTTTCACAGACAAGGACAAGGCTGCTGCTCACTTGAAGGTTTGTCCTAGTCACTTTTATTCTCACTTACTAACCAAAAAATGATATGTTATTGTTTGGTTTATCTGAAGAGGTTTTTGGATCAACTACAGGGTGGTTTTTGTTTGATTAACTACAGGGTGGTGCTAAAAAGGTTGTTATCTCTCTCCTAGCAAGGATGCCCCCATGTTTGTTGTGGGTGTCAATGAGCATGAATACAAGCCTGAACTCAATATTGTCTCCAATGCTAGTTGCACTACCAACTGCCTTGCCCCCTTGGCCAAGGTATTTTACATGCATGTTTATTTTGTGGAAGTGAGACGCTAGTGAATGCTGTTTTCGTTATGTTGCTTACTACCCATATGAGATTTTGTTCTTCTACAGGTTATCAACGACAGGTTTGGAATCGTTGAGGGACTCATGACCACTGTCCACGCCATCACTGGTTAGTTTTTCTTATGCCAATATTTAAATTGCTTTTTCGAATGTTGAGCTGAAAACTAAAGCTGTACTTGGTGATTCAGCTACACAGAAGACTGTTGATGGACCATCAATGAAGGACTGGAGAGGTGGAAGGGCTGCTTCTTTCAACATCATTCCCAGCAGCACCGGTGCTGCCAAGGTATTGTCAACTGTCTTTGGTAGTTTGTTTCTTCAATGAATAGCTGTGCATTGAGTTGAACCTTTGATGTCTTCAACTAATCTGTTCTTTGTCCATTTGCGATCACTTAGGCCGTTGGCAAGGTTCTTCCAGCACTTAACGGTAAATGACTGGAATGGCCTTCCGTGTTCCTACTGTCGATGTTTCTGTTGTCGATCTCACTGTCAGGCTTGAGGAGGCAGCATCATACGAGGACATCAAAAAAGCCATCAAGTATGTTTCTCGGATCTCTCATCAGCACCGGAAGTTATTTCATATTATATTTAATTGGAAATCAGTCTGGCATGTGCTAATTAATGGTTAATTCTAATTGCCTTGCGTTTCTTTCTGGTGATATGCAGGGAGGAGTCTGAGGGCAAGCTCAAGGGAATTTTGGGTTACACCGAAGAGGATTTGGTTTCAACCAACTTCCTTGGTGACAGCAGGTAACAGGGAACTTGCCACGAAGCACATTAGTTTGATTACATTGAATATGTGCACATCTCTGTTTGGGCGCTTGTATATAATATCTCTGTGCGGCTAATTGTGCAGGTCAAGCATATTCGACGCTAAGGCCGGTATTGCATTGAATGAACACTTCGCTAAGCTTGTCGCTTGGTATGACAATGAATGGGGCTACAGGTACGTTTTCTTCTTTGCCCATGGATGCATCATATAAATATTCATTTTCGGCTTTCGCCAATCTCATCCCGGTGGCTGTTGGACATTTATTTGATACAAGCTCTGTTCTTGTTGCAGCTCTCGTGTGATTGACTTGATTGCCCACATGGCCTCCAAGTGCTAAATTGCACCCATCCAATTTGTGCTTGAAGCTAAACTGATGTGGTTTTGAGACTCTTCTGTAGATTGAGTCAGAGGTCTTAGATTTAGGTGTGAATTCGGAGTATTGAATAAAAATCGAGTCCCTCCGTGTTTCGTTTTTGGTACTTATCAAATGCAGCAATGATGTTTCGGAAATGCATTTGAACAGAGTTTTTATATTTTTAATTTTAATACAGTTATTAGCTTCCTTGACATTAATTTACTCCTCTGCTTTTTTTGTTTCTTTCCCTCGCTTCCATTATGTTTCAAGCGTGAAAAGATCGGGAACAAGTAATGCTCCCAGCAACCCAATGCTCAGTGCGCGATTGGTTTTGAGGAAGTGTAATTTCTTTGGAAGTAAAAACATAGTAATGTTTAATCGAAAGGAAGTGCAAAGTTAATTAAATTTTGACCCACTTTTTTTCTAGTAAGTTATTGAAGGGATTCGAAGTTACTTCTTTAAAAATAGAGCATCTAAAACAAATAAGGGGCTTACACTCTAATGAAAATAGAGCATTTGTTGTTGGAAATTATGATGGGAACAAGAAAAAAGAACATACGAAGTAAATTATAGAACATAAGAAGTGATGTAAAACACATGCTTACTCTCAATTTGTATTAGTTTCATTCTAAAAGAATTGGAAGGATTACAAACTCTTCAGGACAGCATTGTTCAAAAACTAAATGAATATTTTAGTTAAAAGAAACTAAATTTGTGACTCTGAAAGCTGAGTGTGAAGACGCTAAGTTCATCTGAGACGTCAGTTTTTTGTTTTTAGGAAATATACATCTGCTGGAGATGAATTCACTCGTCAGTTTTTCTTTTTTCCACCAAGCTAACCCTTTTTCTTTAATAGCAAACTTGCCCAACTCTAAACCAAAACAACTTGGAAAATTTAGAGGTTTACACTAAAAAAAATACCACTTTTTAAAAATGACATGTCAAGTTTGTAAGTATTGAGAGTGTCACTTATGTTTACTACATATCAAAAAGGATTAATTATACCAATGGTCACAAAAGTTTACATGTTGCTCAGGTTTAGTCACAAAAGAAAAAAAATGTTACACAGTGGTCACTATTGTTTTTTTTTTCTTCAAGAATGTCATTTTGGCCCGAAAACTTCACAGATGGGACAAGCTGGAGACAGACAGGTCGCCAGATCGACAAACATGACAGACTTGACACGTGCGGTCGCCAGATAGGTTAGTCAAGTCAGATTAGACCTTTCATTAATTATTATGTTGGCAAGAAACGTGTCCATGAGAATTGAGTTGACACTCTTACGTGGCACTTTATGTCCAGTCTGTCGAATTTTCGGGCCAAAGTAACATTCTTGAAGCAAAAAGAAAATAATAGTGACCACTGTGTAGCATTTTTTTCTTTTGTGATCAAACCTGAGCAAAGTGAAAACTTTTGTGACCATTGGTATAATTAACCCTATCAAAAATTCCTTTTTTAAAAATCCGTGAGAAATTGCCATATTTTAGCGAGAAATTGACTTTTTCACGAGAAATTGACTTTTTCGTGAGAAATTGATTTTTTTTAAAAAATATTCTTAATGAAAATTGTGTTTTAAGTTCACAACAGTTCAAAATGGTTCACAATAAGGTACACAATTTATATTTTCAGAAAAAGTCTAAATAATTTTTTTAATTATTTTGTTAAAATATTTCAACAAATTTAGCAATTTTTTTGGTTCACAATAGTTCACATGTGTGGTAGTTCTTTTTGGTTTACACAATTCATAATTTAAAAGGTTTACAATGGTTCACATAATTCATATTTCTTAAAAAAGTCTAAATAAAATTTTAATAGAAATATTTAACAAATTTTTACTCAAAAATATTTTTTTAGGGTTGATTTTGAGGTTCACCATGGTTTAAAATTTTGAAGTTTGCAATGGTTCAAAATTCAAAATTTTGATGTTTGGATTGCAAAATTGGAATTAGAATTGGAATTCCAATTCTGTTGGAATTGGAATTGAATAACAATTCTAATATTTAGATAACATACATAATTGTAATTGAATTAGAATTGAAATTGTAATTGATTATTTAAATAATTATTTAATATATATTAAATATTTAATTATTTTATATTAAATATTTTAATATGAATTTAATATTAAAAAATAATTTTTTTTAAAGGGAGGGAGGAAGAGAAGGAGAGAGGGGAGAGAGAAAGAGAAAGAGAGAGAGAGAGAGAATTAGGAGACATAGAGAGTGAAAGGGATGGAGAGAGGGGAGAGAGAAAGAGAAAGAATTTGGAGAAGAGAGAGAATTATGAGAGAGAGGGAGGGAGGGAGAGAAGAGAGGGGAAATGAGAGAGAATTAAGAGAGAGAAAGAGTTGGAGAGAGAATTAGGCAAGAGGGGAAGATGGAGGGAGAGAAAGAGAGAACATAGGAGAGAATTGGGAGAGAGAGAGAGGAGAGAGAAAGAGAGAGAATTAAGAGAAGAGAGAGGAAGGAGAGAGAAGGGGAGGGGAGAGAAAGAGAGAGAATTAGGAGAAGAGAGAGAGGGAGAAGAGAGAAGAGAAGGGAGAGAGAAAGAGAGAGAGGAAAGGAGGGAGATTTAGGAGAGATAGAGGAGAGAGAGAGTATTTTGAAGAGTATGGAATTGACAATTCTTAAGGTGTGGGTTAAAAATTAGATAAATAGCATTTTGAATTCTATGGAATTGTGGGTGGAATTGAAATTGCCAATTCTTTGTCTTGCCCAAACTGAAGAATTGGAATTGGTTAGGCCTAATTCCTCAATTCTCCAATTCCAACCCCAATTTCATGCCAACCAAACGGGGCCTTAATGAAATTTTGCAAAAATATTTAACAATTTTGACTTTTGAGGTTCACAATGATGTGCATACATTATTGTGAACCATTGTGAATAAAAAAAATAGTTCACAAATTACATATTTCTAAATTTTGAAGTTCACAATGGAGTACAATTTTTAAGTTCGCAGTAGTTCACACAATTTAAAATGTTTAACAAAGTCTAAATGTTTTTTTATTTGAAATTTTAACAAAATTTTCCTTGAAAATATTTTTGAAGGTCGGTTTTGAGGTTCATAATAGTTTACAATGGCGTACATACATTATTGTGAATCATTGTGAACAAAAACAAAAATAATAGTTCACAAAATCTAATAATATTTTTGGTTAACAACATTTTTAAGAACGTTTGTCAACAAATTAGGGGCGTTTTTGTAATTTTAAAAATTTAACAAGGCATCAGCTAGGGTTCGCCTCCTTCAATCACATCAACCTAGCCCTTGCTTCATCAATCAGGTCCACCTAGCCACCATCACGTCGACTGCAACGTCGTCTAGCCACCGTCACGATGCAACGCGATGACACTTCTTCTCTAGTCTTCTCTCTTACGCTGCCACGGCGCTTCATCTCGCGTTTTCAGATCTGGTCGCGTGAACATGATGGGTGATCGGCTTCTAGCAAGCGTATTAGAATCAATATAGTTTTACCAGAGAGTATTCCAAGGGGTATTGAACCCAAGGGAACGCATACTAATGGTGATCAATTCGTAAGAGAAAAGCAATAAATAACATGATTTGATTTTTGGGTTTTTGGATTAAAGGACAAGATTAATAAAGCAAGGTATTGGCAAAAGGAGCAAACAATAATTAATAAAGCGTTAGGACCTTCGAGATTTCAACTAAAGAATCCTACTTACTACACTAATGAATGGGGTTTTAGGAATAAGTGATCTCTCCACCGAGCTAATCTAAAACCTCTCTCAAGGTCATTTATGTCATACCTACATTTACTAAAAGGGTCCTATTGGCCTCAATTAGCTAAATTAGGTTCATTAAGTCATCAGGGAATTTCAGCAAATACCTTATGGGCAAACAATATCTCTATCTTAAATCACACAAGTTTAATTCTTGTGGGCCTCACTTAATCTTCATCTTTCGATTCTTCAACTAGGATTACCTAAACTATAACCATGGAGATCAATCATAATCATAGTCAAGCATAACAAGTCAATAAATCAATTCCATGGGCAATCATTCAAATTAAGAACATAAATCACAAGACCCATTTAAAATAAAATTCAAATATAGAATTCAAATGCACAAAAACAAAACCCATTCATTAAATAGTAAATATTCATCAATAGCTTACATATCTAAGTCCTAATAAGAGATTTAAGCTACCATATTTAAAGAAAACACAATAACGCAATAAAAGTAAAAATAAAACATTGAAATCAAACACAACTTGTGAAGAAGTAGAGGAAGGGTTGATGTACAACAACCTCCTCAAGTAGTCTTCAAGAGATTTCCAGCCTTCAAGCTTCCCCTTTTTGTTCTTGCACAAAACCCTAGAATAATCTATCTAAAATTTGAGAAGACAAAAAGAATGATTCTAGGAGTCACCAAGAATCCCCAAAAGAGTAAGTTCAAAGAGCATTTATACCCCTTTACATAACCTTAAAACCCTACAAAAATTCTCTCCAAAATGCCCCTTGAATATGCTTTTGGTCCCCACTTGATTATCCTTTTGTGTCACCCTTTTTCTCTCTTTGTCACAATCTGCAGCATTGCACGGTCGTGCCAAGCTTGAAATGGCATCCATTTTATGAGTTGCACATCCGTGCAAGTGTCACGACCGTGCAACATTGGCTTGCACGACCGTGCCACTCCCCTGAGTCGAAATCCTCCATCTTTGCAAGTGTCACGGCCATGCAAGTTGGCTTGCACGGCCGTGCTGTTGGATCAAGGGTGATCAACATTAAATGCTTCAATTTTTTTCGTTGTAGCAAATGCTATAACGATAAATGCTTTAATTTTTTTTCAACGGTTAAAAGCTTTCCTTTTTTTATTTTTACTTTTAACTCTATAAATCAAATTTCTTTCTCATTTTAATGTAATTTTATTTTTCTAATATAATTTTAATTTTTGTTTTATTTTAGTATTTTTTTAATTTAATTTTTTAAAATGTATCATTTCTCATTAATTAAAAATATTAAATTGTTTGTGTTGGGAAAAATATATTTTGTGTAGTATGTATTGTAAAATTAAATTTAAAATAGAGTAATAGTGAGTATCATAATAGGGTTTAATGATAGTATAAATCATTAGAGATGAATAGTTTAATGAAAAAGCTAATGTGACCGAGTACAACCCGAGTACAGAGTATAACTGGAATACATATGGAGTACAACCAAAATACAGAGTAATTTTATGAAGGCTCTGTTGACCATTAAAGAGCGAATACATGTGGAGTATAAGCCGAGTACAAATAGTGTTAATAAAGACTCTTTTGACTTGTATAACCGAGTATATGTGGAGAATAACACGAGTATAATTAGTATAACAACAAAACTAAAACTCTTTTGACTAGTATAATCGAGTACATGTGGAGTATAATGTAAGTCCCAGTAGGGGAAATAGAATGGCAATCTAAGAGGGGGGTGAATTGGATTTTTAGCAAGTTAAAAACTTTGTTGAAAATCGTTTACAAATCAAAACAAATAACAAAGTTTTCTTTCAAACTTAAATCAAAGTGTAAATGCGGAAGCTCGAAAGATCCAATCCGCACAAACAATATAAAGCAAATGCAATGCAAAGCAAAGTAAATGAGTTGAGGGAGAGAGAGAACAAAACTAGATTTATAGTGGTTCGGCCAACCATGCATACGTTCACTACTTAAGTCTCACGTAGGGTTTCCACTATCTCCTCACTTGCGAGTGGAGGGAAACCGTTACACCTTGTTTTTTGCAGGATCAACAAGAAAACCTTTACACCTTGTTTTTGTGGGCTCAACAAGAAAACCGTTTCCTAGTTTTGGCGGGCTCAACTAGAAAACGTTAACCACTAGTTTTTGCGGGCTCAACTAGCAAACCTGACCACTTATTTTTGTGGGATCAACAAGCCAAACCGAGCTACTTATTTTTGTTGGATCAACAAGCCAAACCCAACTCTAGCTTTCTAAGGCTCGTTAGCAACCACTCTTGTTTTTTTAAGGCATAACAAGAAAACCTATCTACTCTCAATCAAATACTTTGATTGTTACAAATTGTGTTCCCAAAACACAGATTTAACATTAAGCCCAAACCCAAAAATACATTTGGAAGTGTGTAGCTCAAATAGGTTAGAAAGGTAGAAAAGAGAGATAAAATGAATAACAAGTCTTAGCAAAGTCTGTCTTTCTTCTCTTCTGTCCAGGGACATCTATTTATAGCCATTTGAAAGAATATAGCTGTTGGAGCCTCGAAGTAGCCATTGTGAGAGAATGAAACATTCTGTTTTAAATGATGTCACCTTGTACAACATGCATTGTATATCTCTCTAAGTGCGTTGTACTTTGTACCATTGAGTTCTGCGCGACTTGATAGCAATTCCTCTATGTGTGTTGTATCTCCTTCAATATGCGTTAATCATACATCAACATGACTTGTGGCTTGCTCAACGTGTGTTGATCTTCATTTCAGAGTATGCACAATCACCCAATGATTCTTCAACGTGCATTGCACACTCTACAACGTGCGTTGTTGACTTGATCTTAAGATCGCATCTTTAATCCACGTCAGCGTGTCAGAGAATATTCAAATTCAAATCCCGAGGAGCATCTTGGCTTTGTCCTCATCTGACCCCGTCAACGTGCGTTGCACTGATTGTAACGTGCGTTGAGCATTTCTTCAAAGGTTGCACCTTTTGCTCTACAACGCGTATTGTATCATTCATCAACTCCAATAAGGTGTGTTGTATATTCTGTAACGTGCGTTGATGAAAGTCTGCTACTTTGCTCTTCTGGAATGGATGATCTATGCACCTTGTATCCATTGTAACGCACCTTAATGCCATTTTCATCATGATCAACGTGGTTTGCACATGTATAACGTGCGTTGTGAGTGCATATTAGCAAGTCTACAATTTCGTACTCCTTTCATTGATAGTTTGCATTCATCATCATCAAAACCGAACTCTACATACAACACGAGTACAAACAAAAAAAAGAACAAAAGTTCACAACAAAACACCAACAAAATATAGTACAAAACTAAAACCTTTATATTTTCTTTATTATTAGAGTACAACACGAGTACATGTGGAGTACAAAGTCGAAAAAATGAGAATAAATAATAAATATTAGATCAAAACTAGTACATTAAGAGTACGAGACTGATTTTCTTAATTAGTTGAGTACAACAAAGCTTATTAGCTGAGTACAAATTGAGTACAAAGCGAAATACAACAACAAAATGATAATAAAACTAGAACAAAACACCAACAATTGAGTACAAGCATAAGTTTAAACCTGGTACCACAAGTATACAACGAGTACAAAACGTAAATTATTCCATTTCCCTCCCTCTTCCTCTCCATCAAACACTAAATCAAAAAAGTAAAGAAAACACAGATTCCTAAATTTTGTTCCTTCCATTTTGTTGTCAAATGGCAACACAACACCTGTACAAGTAACCAAATGGTCATGTAGCAGAGAGCTACCACCACCACCACCGACAAAGATTCCCCTGCACCAAACAATGGAGTATGGTATTCCTACTCCTACTACTGTTAGTGCCAGTTCTTGCTTCGAAATCATGGTTGCAACGACATCGTTCAAGAGTTGGGCACAACAAATTGAAAATAGCTACCAGCTCCAACTTGCTCTCTCTTTACACCTCTCTTCTCAAGCCACTCTTACATATTTCTCCTTCCTCTCGTCTTCCGATTTGATTACAAGAGAACAACTGTCAAGATGAGATGAGAGAGAAGAGCAATAAAGTCAGAGAGAAAAAGGGAGAAAGGGAGGCAAAGGAGAATGAGGCAGAGACAAAGGGAAGAATAGTTAGATAGAAGGAAAACACATGAAATAGAGAAAAGAGAGAAGAGAGAGAGAGAGAAAGTCAAGTGAGAATAGGGTTTGACAAGAGAGAATTTGAATATAAATTATTATATTTATAAAATATAAATTAAAACATTTTTTATAATAGCATATATAATTTTTCTTTGCTATATGTGAATCAAAATAAGAAAAAAAAAAAGTACATGTGCTGCACTTTTCTCAGCACTTTTATTTATCATCGATTTAATTTAATACTTTAAGTCTCAAGCAAATGTAGAGAGTTTCAGGCTTTCAGCCAATGAGGGTTATTTAACAGTCAAAGGAGGTTGACTTGACGTGTCTTTGGTCCAAAATCCAAATTTCCAATCGAACAAATATTCCCAACTTCAATAAACAAAGATATAAATCTCTGTCCCTATCTCTCTCTCTCTCTCTCTCTCTCACACACACACACACACACACGCACACACTCCCAAACAATTCTCTTTCGTTTCCACTTCAGATTTGATCTCCACACTCACTTCCTGCTACTGGGTATGTTGGGGTTTTAGCAGATATCAGATTTGTAGCTTCAAAAACACTTCCTCTTTTCCTATGGAGTTGAAGAAGAAGCTTGTCAGGTAACTCTGTTTCTCAAGCTGGTTTCTTTTTTGCTTTTATTTATGAATTTTGTCTGATCTTGTCTCAGGGGTTCTGTTTGTTTCTGTAGAAAATGGGTTGGAATCATTTTTCTTGAAAAAATATTTATGTATAAGAAAATAAAGGTCTTCTCTTTTTTTATCCCCTAAAGTTGAGAATGAGCACTAAAGTTTACTTCTTGCTTTAAGCTGATAGAATTAGAATTTGGTTTAGTACTTAGTGACTGTTCTTACTGTCTGAACTCACAAAAAGAAATGATCTATTTTCTTGATAATTGCTTTGAGGTGTGAGAATAATCTTGGATATTTTTGGTGTTTGATAGCTGGGAGAACACATGAGTGAGATATTTGTGGAATGAGTAAAATCAAAACACATCTCGCACGAATTTCATTTCTTGCTATAATTTTGAAGAAAAGCCTATTATTGTCTGAGAATATGTACAAAAGTGATTGTCAGGTCTGCGCAAAGTAATGTCATTCCCAACCGGTGTCTAACAGGATGTTTTGTCTTAAATAAGTGGGGGCTGGGTTGTTTTGATCCTGCCAGTGGAACAACTACATTAGATTTTAGCTTTTCTGTTTCTTTTGTCTTCATCTTTGCACTCCTGGTGAATTTGAGGAAAAGTTAGGCACTTTCTCGATTGGTAACTAACTATTGAGATTATCAAATTCCGTTATTTGTTTATGTTACATGAAGTTGCATTGGTTGTTAATTTTAACATTCTACTTGAAAATGAACATTTGTGATTGAGTCCAGAATGTACAAGTTCTCTTCTGAACTAGTTGACATGGTAATTTGTAGGTTTTACTCTGATGAGAAGCGGAAAAATGAAAAACCATGGGGAAACAGCAGCACTATGCACCTCGAAAAGTCATCTTCTGCTGACAAGTATCCTCCTTCGTTGCTAAAACTGGATCATGGGATAAAAGGCAGTAGAGCCAGAGCCACCGAAAGTAGCAAAATTGGGAGTTCTAAGGTTTTTCCAGAGGATCATGCACCATGGCGTCAGAAAATTCTTGATCCAGGGAGTGATATTGTGTTGCAATGGAACAGGGTTTTTCTTTCCTCATGCTTGCTGGCACTTTTTATTGATCCGCTGTACTTTTACCTTCCCACTGTTGGAGGGGACACAGAATCTTCATGTGTGAATACAGACTTCAAGTTGCGAATTGTTGTAACTGTTTTTCGAACTATTGCAGATCTTTTTTATTTATTACATATGGTAGTAAAGTTTAGGACTGCCTATGTTGCACCAAGTTCTCGTGTTTTCGGGAGGGGTGAACTTGTTATGGACCCAAAGAAGATTTCACAGAGGTATATTAGGTCGGACTTCTTCATTGATCTCATTGCCACTTTGCCTCTTCCTCAGGTACTATGCCTTAAGAGTACTTTTGACACACCATAATTCATGCCACTTTCTTATGTTAGTCATTTTGGTATGCATTTATCTAATGTTGATTAATGTAGAAATAAAAATGGAGTTTACATTTCGGAAAAGAATGGAATGTTTCAAACAGTTAAATTTCACCATGATAGCATTGGATGCTGATTATGGTTCTCAAGCCTTAATATGCCAGTTGGAATTTGATGATTTATCTCAAGGTGTGGTAAATATTACAGATAATGACAACTAAATTGGATAATGGACAACTTAACGTCAACACATCTTTTTCTGGAGGAGAGTTTTTCTGTTTGCACTGGACATATATGCGGGGAAAGAGAACATGAAATTAGTTCCAAGTTATGATAGGAAGCACAATTGAGTGATTAACCCATCTAGAAAGAGGAAGGGTTTCTTTTATTATATTTATTTGTCAACCATGAGTAGGGTTACCTGCTTGTTTTTGAAATGTCTTGACAATATTAGATGAAATAAGAAAGTAATTTCAAGGCATATTTTTCTGTAAATGACTAGTTTCATTATACATCAATACATTTACTTTCTCGCATTATGCAATTTCGCTAAATGGAGATGTAAAATGTGACCAATTTAATTTTTTATGCAGATGGTCATATGGTTTATTATTCCAGAAACAAGAAACACAAGAAATGATCACAACAACAACGCCCTTGCATTGATTGTTCTTCTACAGTATATTCCTAGATTGTATCTTATTTTTCCACTGAGTTCTGAAATCATTAAAGCTACGGGACTTGTTACAAGGACAGCTTGGGCAGGGGCAGCTTACAACCTGATACTATACATGTTGGCAAGCCATGTATATTTATTTCTGTCTTCATTAGTTGTTATTCCTTTGTTGTCCTCTGAATTACATCTTGATTATTGTTCATTTTTTGTTGGTAATCTTTGATGCAGGTATTAGGGGCAGCATGGTATTTACTATCAGTTGATAGGTACTCGTCATGCTGGAAATCAGCTTGTAGGAAGGAAAATGGCCCTGTCAAATGCTTCCTCAATTATCTCGACTGTGATACCTTTAATCACGCTAATTGCAAAGAATGGGCAAATACTTCTAATGTTTTCAAGATCTGCAATGCAAGCGATGACAATTTTAACTATGGTATTTTTAAGAATTCATTGACAAAAGAAGTTGTCTCCACAAATTTTGTTGAGAAGTACCTCTACTGCTTGTGGTGGGGCTTGCAGCAGTTGAGGTGTGTCTTTATTGTCACCATCCTTCATAATATTTTATTCTTGCAATTTAATTCATTCTAATCCTATTTGAATAATTGTTTTTCTGGTCATCTGATCTCTGCATAATAACTGTCAAATTCAATGTTATTTTGGCATCGTCACCTCAACTATGGTTTCTTTACTAAACAGAATATCCGGTATTTATTAGTCATCATCGCCTTGTGTATAGTACTGTTGTCAGCAATAATATCGGATATTAATTTTGAAAAATCTAGGCAGTTATATAGAATGACAAACATAGAACAAAGACTGTATGCTACATCCATACTCTGTTGAAAACGTTATTCTGTTGATGTCCATTTTGGATGTGCTGTTGGCTTTAGTTGTTACAATATACACACACATAGACATGCAGACACGCTTAATTTTCAAACGGTATATCTTCAGATCATTGTAGTACTTATAAATCCATACACTAGGGTGCCCAATGATGTTGAGTAGAATTATTTTTACTGGTGGAAAAAGTATAATGAACAGTGATTAGGGCTTGCAATACAAAGATGTTCTGGTGTCGTGGAAAGTTGTTCTTGTGAAATTAATCTAAATTGTACTTTCTGCCATTTTTTCTGTTATCTTTTTCTTTTACTGGTGGAAAATGTATACTGACACAGTGATTAAGGCTTGCAATACAAAGATATTCGGTTGTTGTGCAAAGTTGTTCATGTGCAATTAATCTAATATGTTCTTTCTGCCATTTTTCTGTTATCTTTCCAGTTCTTATGGCCAGAATTTGTCAACCAGCCCGTTTATTGGAGAGACATCGTTTGCCATCCTTATTTCTATCGTGGGTCTGGTCCTTTTCGCCCATTTGATTGGCAATATGCAGGTATTTTAAAATTATTTATCTCAAATGTTAGTATCTTGCTTCTGCAATTTTTTCTGCGTGTGCTATTTCCATTCCATTTCTGTGTGTCCTACTAAGTTGAACTGTAACATACCACCGTTCTTCCAAACCCAATGTCTACAGCGAGCCACTCTAAGATGGTCCACTCTGAGCCTTTCCTAGGTTGCCCCCTTGCCCCCGCCATAATGCAGACCTAATCCATGTGATGGTGGCTCTAATACCACTTATTGTAACATGAGGGTGTCTGATGGATTATAAACCACAAATTATTCGCATACTTGATCGATGTGGGATCATAATTCCATCTTATCCCATACTAGGTTGGACTGTGACATTCACCTTGTTAAGTGATTTCTTCCTAGTTCACTTCCGCATAAACTCTTTCCTTCTTTTATTTTCTTGTCTTCTTCATTAGTTTTATCTAGAGATAAGCTTAGCAACTGCATGTAAGAACTTCCTAGTGAAATTTGACATGCAATTTCACTTTCCATGGTGTAATGAAAGAAATTTTAAAAACACCTTATTTCTTTTCTTCCCTATTTGCCTTGCTATTTCATGTTAATTTCAATTGAAATAAAGCTTCATTTCTTAATTAATTCTTGCTTAAAATCTTGGATATCCAATCTATATATTAAAGCTTAAAAGCTTGAGTAACTATCCTGTTTGAGAAAAAGGTTAAAAGATAGAACTTCTTTTATGCTATGTTTTCTTTGTATGGCCTTGTTTATTGTGGACCATAAATGGTTTATGCCAGGCATTGTACATGGGATGATGTGTTACGTTTGTTTTGGTGAGGTAGACATACCTCCAATCTCTCACAGTGAGACTTGAGGAATGGAGACTTAAGCGAAGAGATACAGAAGAGTGGATGAGGCATCGCCAACTCCTTGAAGATTTGAAACAAAGGGTCCGACGATTTGTGCAATACAAGTGGCTTGCAACCCGAGGAGTTGATGAAGAATCTATCCTTCGTGGCTTACCTGCTGATCTTTTGCGTGATATCCAGAGCCACCTCTGCTTGGATCTTGTTAGACGTGTATGTTTCTGCCAAAATGTCCTTTTTTTGTTATTACCATTTAATTGATCTTTTTTAGTGAATGAAAGCATTGCATCCTGTAGTTTTCTGGTCATTTTAATCCAAGCACATGATATTCCTTCCTGCAGCATCCAGCTCATTGAGAATAGTGTTTAATTAGTTCTTTTATGAAGGATAAATTGTTTATCGCTCTTTTGGTCTTGAACCGTTGTTTACTTCATGCCTTTCACGCATATTAATTGTTCTTTTTCTTTCACTTACTCGTACCCTTAATCAATTCATATTTAATTATTAACATGAAAAATTTTAGAATTAGATGATATATCATGATTTGTCTAAAATGTTGATGTATCACTTAGTATAAAACGTGTCAAGAAATCATTTCTTTTTTTCTGAGGAAAGGGTGTAGAAAATGTAAGACTTGGTCTGACAGTGGGAGTATATTACAATTATCATTCATAGATGAATATTTTTGCAAATTCAAATTTTACCTAGATGATTCAGCTTTGCCAACTAAATGTGGGATATTAACTCTCCTAATTGAAACATCTGTATAAATTTCAAAAGGATATTTTAAATGCTTAATACTTGCCAATCTATGATTTGCAGTTTGTTGTAGTAATGTAGTTGCATTTTTCATTTTTCAGGTTCCCTTCTTCTCGCAAATGGATTATCAGCTGCTTGACGCAATCTGTGAGCGCTTGGTATCTTGCCTGAGCACTGAAGACACCTATATTGTTCGTGAGGGTGACCCTGTCACTGAAATGTTATTTGTTATCAGAGGCAGACTAGAAAGTTCAACCACCAATGGAGGCCGAACGGGCTTCTTTAACATGACAATACTGAAACCTGGAGACTTTTGTGGGGAAGAGCTACTTGCGTGGGCTCTGCATCCAAAATCGTCCCTCAACTTACCTTCTTCAACTAGAACGGTGAGATCTCTAAATGAAGTTGAAGCATTTGCGTTGAGAGCAGAAGATCTCAAGTTTGTTGCCAACCAATTCCGACGCCTCCATAGCAAGAAATTACAGCATACTTTCCGGTATCACTCTCATCATTGGAGAGCATGGGCAGCCTGCTTCATCCAGGCTGCTTGGCGACGACACAAGAAAAAAATTCTGGAAAATACTCTCTCCATTTCAGAATCCTTTGCTATGGAGGAGGATGCTAATGAAATGGGCGGACAACAGGAAGAGGACCATCTTCCAGGTGGTGCAAATCCTTCTCAGCCGAAGCTCAACCTTGGGGTCACACTGTTGGCTTCAAGATTCGCTGCAAACACACGGAGAGGAGCTCAGAAGGTTAAAGATGATATGCCGAAGCTTCCGAAGCCTGACGAGCCAGACTTTTCTGCAGAAGATGATTAAATGCATGCTAGGAGTACTTGTAATTTATAACTTTCCTCAAGTCTAACCCAACTTCAGGTACTGTCAAAAGAGCTTGATGAATATGGAATCCAGGGTTTACCCCAGTGCTTTATCTAACACATTTTTAGGCATCTTGTGGGTGTAATAGCAAAAAATAAGTGCAGTGGAGGGTGATTGGGAGTGATTTTGTTGTATTCTGAATTACGTGTATATTTTACTTAATTGTATTCCACGCCAGCTTCATCATCAAAGATGATGATGTTAGTTTAATGGTTGGCTCGAATTTTCATCGTTTTTCTATCCATTTGATCGTACAGGTTAGTCCTTTGCACCGTATCTTACTGTTAATTTCAGAACGCTACACTAGAATTCTCTCTCTGTTCTATTCTATTTTGATACATGTCTTTACACGAAAAATTACCCATTTTAATGAACGTTTTTGTCTTTGCACAAAAAATAGCGTTTTTTTGTCAGTTAAAAACATTTTTATTGCTATAAAAAATTCAACATCAAATTGCTAAACTCAAAATAAAATTAAAAAGAATAATATTATAAGTTTGTAATCTAATTAGTAGAATATAAATATCATAGTTTAAGATTAACAAATTGTAGTATTATAAAACGCAGTATAGATCAGGTAAACGTAAGTGGAGTAAATAAAACCAGAAAGATGCTGCTCGTTGTATTGTAGTATAGGCAATAGCATGCAAAAAAATGCCTGCAGAAGATACATTCAGAGAAACCAGTATTTCGTTAATTGAAGACAACTTTGTTAATTCAAGACAAATAATATGAATTAACTCAAGGATTTCAAGATATACATTCAGATTCAAAAACAGGAAAACTGCGGCTATACTGCAGCATTATGTATAAGTTACAGCCAGCAAATCGACAAGGCTAAAAACGAATGATACATTTGCCAGAAACTCAAAATGCAATGAGGTAATCAGATACCTTGTTTCCAACTACAAAGAGATCAACTCAAGGGTAACTTTTGTATAGTGGTTTTGAAGATTCATCATCTCCAGCTCTAGGATTGCAGTTCCTTCAAGGGCCATACTTGTCAATGTCATAAAACTCTATGTTCTTGTATTTCTGAGATATTATTTCTGCTTGAACTTTTCTTGCAGTGTCTGTTGCACAACCAACTAGAATCAGAACAGAAGTGCCTGCAAATCCTCGAAATGCGGTCAAGTGTGTGGTTTGTTCAACTACAGCAGGACCGGCAGCCAGGATAGCCAGAAATGCTGAACCCAGGACTGATATTCGGCTTAGGACCTGTATATATTGAGTTAAAAACTTGAGGCATGATAAAAGCTAATGCAGCTATTCAATAGTTTCGATAAAGAAACTAACCACAAAGGCAGGAGAAGGGAAAAGCAATCACTAAAAACAATAAAAGAAAATCTCCATCCTTGTAATCTAATATAACTTATAGAACTGAACTTTTTTCTACGCTTCCTAACAGAAGTTGACATTAACAAATTAACACAATAAAAAAATTTAGTCTCATTTGACATTTATGCTCTAAAATTAAGCATTAACTACAAAATTGCAAGACATTTTGTCAGAAAGAAAGAAAATTACCGTTTTAATAAATGCCGCTGTACTTTTGCCAGGTCTGACGAGCGGGATTGAAGCACCTTGACGTTTCAACTGTTCGCTCACATCGTCAGGGTCCAATTGTAGGAAGGTATAGTAATAGTTGAAGAAGGCTATCAACAAGATATTTGTAGGAATATAGAATGAACCTAGAGAAAAATAATTCAGTTCGTGAATACGGTTTTTTGTTATATGTTCACAAAGAAACTGAACTTAGCAAAGTGAAAAAAAACAATGTATTTCTAAATTTTTCTTTTCTCTCGTTTAAGTTAACAAAAATTTCATCCTTCATCTGTACTGAGTTAATAGAAACAAGAGCTGGAAGTTGCAACTCTTAATAGTGCCTGAGGTAAACTCTTTATCACAAAGAGCAATTAAATTTGAGGAACCAACAAGTAGTTAGCATTTAAAAACTTTACACACACACACACAGACACACACACACACACAAAATACCATATCCAACATGTATTCAGTGCATGCAAAGCATGTGCAAAGAGCGAATGCTAAAATAACAAGTTTGCAAAATAGAAGTGATTCTTATTGATTGCAAGAATGAAACTCATTATAACAGCAACCTATATCATTTTTAAAAAATTACAAGCTACCAAAATACTTACCCCCAGGGTTTAAAGCCACTGCAGCCTTCTTTAGGACAGACAATCCAGTGAAACGTGCAAGAGTGCCAGGGAGAAAATATAATTGGCATCACTCCAGAACTATTAACCTGCTTAGCCGAGTCATTGTACAACAAAAGGCTAAAAAGTATGCCTCAGAACAAGGACATAAAGTAAAAAGAAATCACATGAACAGAATATGCATAATGCTACATAACAATAACAGTAAGTTGCACTCACAACAGTAATCTTGAATACACATTCCATGTCTTCTTACTTGATTGAATTATTATAACTATAGCTAATGTTTACAAATTGGTTCAGGACGCTAACTTTCCACACAACAGAGAAAAGATGAAAAAAAAATCAACAAATTCAATAGCTGAAATGCCAGAATTCTTATAATGTTTTTCCATATTAATACATTCCGTCATATTGCTAGTGTTATGAAGGAAAACATCAGGAGCCAAAGCTATCCAAGAATCTCAACCCTCGGAAGGTAGTCGAGGTATCATCATACAGATTATCTGGTAGACTGACAGAATAATCAGGCGATTCATCTGTATGTTTTAAATATTGAGTTTATCAAATAAAGAAGAAATAGTATCAAAAGTATTTCTGAGATCTCCAAAGAAATGGAAAGTATTAAACAAAAGATATCAGCCTATTCCCTAGAGAGTATCCTGCATAATTACAATTTACTGATCTATCATCAATTCCAAAATTGAAGAAAATGATGTATGATAACCAAGAATACGGACCTTAAAAGGTAGGTACGCAGATTTCTGAAGCCCGCCACCCCTGTATCTTGAGGCATAATTGAGTGGAATTTTTCTCTCTGCTTCCTAAAATGGGATCATAGGAAACATATTGGCATTATTTTCTTCAACAAATTAGAAAGGTTTATGTTGTACAAGGAAATAATAGCTGACCTGAACATAAACAATGGCAAGGACTAACAGGAAGAATGAGAAAATGATAGTACCAAGCCCAACATAGTTACCATCTTGAAATGCCTGTGCAACTGTCCTACCAAAAGATGCTGGCAAGTAGGAGATAATGCTTGTGAATATCAAAAGAGAGGTTCCATTTCCAAGTTTTAGATCATAGATCCGTTCCCCAATGTAAGTTGTAAATACATATCCAAGTGTCAATAAAGTAACGGAAGACAGAACCCACTCTGTACTGGAGTCATTTACATAGGGATGAAGGTAAAGAATTTGACCAATTGCCTAAAATCAAGAACAAAAAATTCATTTAAAAGGGAGGAAACAACTGAAAATCTCAGTGGCATAAAATCGAAGAGTATTAGACAAGAGGATAAACGGAAAATCCTGATGAAATATAAATAGGTTATTAAAGCAATCATTGTTGCTGATGTTAGCTAACCTTATTCAGCAGGATATAGAGTTTCTTACCTGTACTATAGCAAACCCAACTGAAGCGTATCTAGTATACTGAAGAATCTTCTTTCTTCCTGCTTCACCTTCTCTCTTAAGTAGATCCTGCAACTTGGGATAAATTTGTGCAAGAAGCTGAAACACTATCTGTGCATTGTTGAATGGCACAGTTCCAAGTGAACATATACCAAGTCTACCAATGCCTCCCCCGGAGAATGAATCCAAAGTACTCAACAAGCTATTCTGATCTAAATTCCCAGTGAAGGCCTCGCGATTTACCCCACCTAAAGGGATATATATACCAACCAAGACATGACAAAGCCAAGAACCCCAAAAGCTTAAGAAACTTTCCAGGTAACGGGCCTTTGAAAAAGTCTCCAAAATCAATGGAGCTGTCCTCAATTGCAGCTGCAAGTGTCAATTAGTTTCGCTTAATTTGTGATAGCTAATATTGAGCAAGTAGTGGATCAGAAAGGAAATAGACCTGCAACTCCTCGAGCTGAAGGCTTATCTTTTTTGGCACTCGAGGTACTGCAAAATGTTGGAGATAACAAGGCTACAAAATTTTCCCAGGCAGCATTTAGGCCAGAAGATGCATCTGACTTGATATGCAGAGGATAAAAAACGGAGCCTTCAGAGCTGAGAAGAAATTCAAGTCAGCAAAGGATATGGCAAACAAGCATAATAGACAAAAATTTATGAGGAAAAGTATTGGGAGGGTACAAAAAATGGATTGGACATGATCTATCAAGGCAACATAAATATGGAAACAGACGATGTTCACAGAACTTGCCAAAAATAAAACTTCAATAAAACATTGTATAATCAAATGATGTGAATGCAACAACCAAACTATCTGAATACAACACCAAATTACATTTTCTTCACCTACAGCAAGAAAGTTTGCAAACTTACGCATAACAACAAAAAGAAAAAAAAAATCGTGTTATCATTTTGCATTGCTTTTTAAAGAGAAAAGATTGTGATTGGAGATGGGCATGAAGCAGCCTTCCCGATAAAACAAATATCAGTTTATAAACCATGT
>CAODLS010686666.1:0-17133 GCA_948243855.1 Flueggea neowawraea
TCACTCCATCAAACCCATATAGAAAAGTCTTATAAACATCATAAAAAGCAATCCTTTTATGTCTAAACCACTCATACTCTCCAAACCAAACATCCAATCCATTAAAACTAACCCAAAACCATCATAATCCATCATCAACATCCAAAATTACAACAAAGTTCCAATCTTTCATCACCACATCAAGACCCAAATGCCCAAACATGAAAGACATGAAAAGAATGGAATAGAGGATTAAAACTTACCTTGAATCACCAAATAATTGAGATGGAAGCCAAATAAATGGTGTGGGACGTTCTAGGTGTTTAAAGTGATGAAAGAAGAGGTGGAGGCACACACAACAAAGTGGGGAAGAGGTTTAAATAGGCCAAGGGTTGATGGAAAATCGAGAATCCAACTTTGCCCCTTAGTTATGCAAGACATGACCACAAAAGAGGAAGACACAACCAAGGCTTTCCAAGACACGAACACGAAATCATGTCCATGTCTTAGACCACCCAAGACATGGCCAAACATAATCAAGGGGCCTTGAATCAACTTAAAACCATCATTTTTCATCATAAAAAAACATAAATATAATGATTTGAATTAATGAATCAAGATCAAATGCAAACTGAGTCATGATCGAAACATAAGTGAAACACATGCGAAACATGCGAGATGTCACATGTTCAATTGCACAACCATCCAAATATAATCAAACACCTCAAATCAATCCACAATCATCAACATTTATCACCCCAAAACTCAACCTAATGAATCCAGCATCAAATCATAATCAATCATAAATCAAACCGAAATCAAAACTCAAGCCAAGTACCTGCGAAACCAGAATCAAAACCCAATAAACACATGTGAATTGTGATGAATGTTACATACTTCCCCCCTCAAAACAAATTCATTCTCGAATTTGCACACAATACAAATCTAAAGATCCACAAAGATGTCAGACACTTTTCTAATCCAATCTCCAACCCACTCAGATCAAATGCTCACTTTCATCAGAGTCTTGTCACGAGAACATACATTCGGAATCTCAACATACAAACTACAGAGAGCAAATCATCATTCTACCAGAGACCATGTAACTTATAACCATATTTGTATGCATGCATAAAGTGATGCTGAAGATGCATATGCAATGATATAAAATAGTGATTCATAGGCTAGTGAGTCAAATGAGTGCAGATATACAGACGCGGAACATATTCATAAATCCTCTACGAATTTACATTGTGAACACATCACACACATGAGAACATCCTTTGTATCACAGACATACGTCCCATTCATAGTCCTTAATCCACAAACTAAACCCCAAGCACATCATTCCCTCACATGCACATCTCCCTTAGGTAACTTGTCACTTAAAACATCATAAACACTTGAGAATTCTTATCACATTCTGAGAAATTACACCGATTAGTAAATCAATAGAACCATAACTCTATTTGATAGAATGACAAATATGATAAAAGAGAATGAAATCGATAGGCGGGTTTATTCCAATAGTACAAATATAAGCAACGAATTCCCAACACTGCTCAAAAGACTACAACATTCTTTATTACAACCAAGGGAGAAAAACCAAGCTCTAACTAATACTTATATATGTAAGAAACCCATAACACTCATCAAAGCATCTTAGAAGGTTCAAACATAATAAAATACCGCCAAACATTCTTATTATCCAAATTATTCTCACTATCAACGGTGACAAATGTTGTACAACTCGCTAAATATCTATACCTAAACTTAATAAAATTTATTCACAATGTCCTTCTTGTAACCTTACTGCACACCTACCAAACTTTCCAATAGTGTAACAAATCTATATCACATGACAACCTTAGAGTCATGTAATCTCGCACTTCCATTTCTTTAGACTTCCGCTCTTAAATGCTAAAATTCCTTGCCAACTGGTATTGTCCAGCCTACACCTATAGATTTAGGCAAGTGCACCTATCATCTATAGCTAGTGGACTTATGAGTACCGAGTGTCGTATCCCACAAAGACTACAATTATTAGCTACTCCATTTTCACTATGTTATCTAACCGACAAATTAAGTGATCTCAAATAGATAAAAATAAATAGAAATAAATATAAAACAAACACACACAATCAAGAGGATAAAACAGTCGATGGAAAGAGGCAACTAGATGTTGAATCCCCTTAGACTAAACTAAGTGACAATGTCTCATTATTCAAACAGTTATTTAGGCAATTGGACCGTGGGAATTCCTATGATATATTAATGTCTCTCTCGAGTTAGTCAACGTCTAACGACTAGGTTGATTAACTAAAATCTCTTCCTAATTAAAACTCCTATCGTTGCTTTATCAATCTAAGAATTTCACTATTAGGTTTGACCCTAATCTGAAGGATTTATGTTGGCCTATCTCTAGATTTGTATGCAACTCCTCTCAATTATGAATGATCTATCACGCAAAAAATATCTCGATTACTCATACATGAATCAGTAATGGAATCGAAAGGCCAGCAACAATCAATTCAACAATTGAACAATAAAAATCATAATTGAGTCTTAATCCCATAAATAACTGAAAGAATAACAGTCAATCCATCATATATTCAATCTAGGGTTCATCACATCTAGATGCACAAAGTGTTTAGTTCATACATTTAGAGAGAGAAATAACAAGATGCAAAGAGAATCCAAAGAGAAAAGAAGAACTAATGACGAATCCTTCAATCCTTCACGTGATTCCTTCGATCTTGATGCGAATCGAGTTCTCCTTGAGTTTCCACGTCTAGAGGCTCCTAACTAAGTGTGTTTTTGCTTCTGAATGCCGAATCCCCCTTTAAGTTTTTGTGCCTAGCCTTAAAAACTTGAAACAAGGATCTTGGGGTAAGACACAGCCACAGCCGTGTCCGACCTCTCTCCATCCATGTCTTAATTAAAGTTCGTGTTTTCGTGGTCTGGAGGTGTCCAAGGTCACGAACACGGTGGTTCACGGTTGTGGAATGCTTATTTGGGTCGTGTCTTGCATGAATTAGGAGTCCAGGCTAGCACACGGACACAACCACGATCTTGTCTTGCACTATCTTGCACTTTTCTGTTAGTATCTTCAAGAAACATCAAGAAAAATGTGTTTAAGGCATCACACGGTCATCTACTTCAATCCCATGGCCGTGTCTGTATGAATTGCAACCGTGTCTTGTCCCAAAAGCCTCAGAAATCATCGTTCAGGCTCTATTTGTGCTCGCTTTTGTTCCTTCGCTTTGGGGCATCATCACATGACCTGAAATACACAAAATGAATTATAAAAGTACCAAAAATCATAGACAACATTCAATTTATACTCAAAACAGTAAGAATTGAATAGCATAAACATGTATAAACAAACGTTTATCAAACTACCCTACACTTAAGGTTTTGCTTGTCTTCAAGCAAGGAAAGAATTAAACAAGGGAAAAAACACTCTAACCAAATTCCATCAACAGTGGCATAGGACTTAACATTATGTGCTAACGAAAATAAAACAAAGAGTGGAGAATTTAAAATATGCATAGGTTACTCATAAACTCGAATTACCACCCCGAAATCACACATAAGACAGAGCTAAAAAACCAAACTAATCGATTTGATTTGATCACCTCTCCAACTCATAAATTCAATTATCATGTATAACATTAAGCACTTCAGGAAACATTGATATTGAACTTCAGACATTTATAAAAATTCATCCAACTCGATGACTTACTTGCTACAAATACAATCAATAAATTAAGGGTTCGAATTTTGTGCATTTTCTTTTTTCTTTTCTTCTTCGAACTTACTTTGGTTTCCACCACCAAAGATATTCCGTTTGTTACGAGAACCACTCATTTGTGATAAGTGTTCCCGGTTACTTAGAAAACCCCTTGTGGCAGTGCTTTGCATACTCACATCTAAAGACAGCGGAGTAGATACCGAACCCTATGTACTTGTCCCGGCTTAGGTTCAAGCAATTCAAGAGTAACCCTTGCATTCATTTACTTGTTCAATTATCATGCCTGCATTCATTTCACAATTACCCAATATATTAAGCAATGAGCCAAATAGTGAAGAAATCAAAGCGAAACATTTGATTACAAGCTCAAAACTAGTGTGGATTCAGAACATGCAATTCAAATCTCCTAGTAACAGATGCATATTAAAAATTCTCAATTGTTCAACTCATTTGCATCATCACATAACATGCATCCTACAACCACAATATCAAGAATTTGATAAAAAATACCCCTACCCTACGCTTAAATTGTGCATTGTCCCTAATGCACAAAATTGAAACAAACTATACCAATAGGAAAGGGAATAAAGACAAAGAGTTTTGGGACTTCGTTGAAAATAGGTCCGCAGAGATGAGTCTTGGCATGAATTTCATCCATATCTGTGAGAGGCCTCTACAAAACAGAAGAAAACTAAAAACAAACTAACAAAGTCAATCAAATAAAACAGAATTTGAAATTGAAAACAAACTTAATTAAAATGCAAAACAAAGAAACTTTCAACGAAAACCAAACAAAATGAAACTTGGGTTGCCTCCCAAGAAGCGTTTTTTTAACGTCATAAGCTAAACGTTAGTGAGTGAGTCCTATCACGGGGACTTATATGTATTGCGCAAAGCATTCGCACGAACTCCACACCTTAGCATGTTGCATTGATTCACCTCCTTACTCTTAATGAGCCATATAAGATGACACATCGTTGTTGAGTCGGCTTTTGGTTACAACGGCTCAAGCGTCTCTTTCTTGGTTTTCATTCTCTAAGTTTTCGACCTTTTCTACTTCACTTTAGGCACTGTTTCATGAACCTTGGGTGCATCACTTGACTCTTCCTTGTCGGCTACCTGCACCACACAAGACAAAACAACCTTCTCCGCCGTAGAATATGAGTTAGAATGGTGTTGAACCTTAGAGTCCTTCATTTCAACACACTTATCCTCAACTCTAAAGGTTAACACTCGATCATACACATCAACAATGGACCTAGAAGTAGCTAAAAATGGTCGTCCTAGGATCAATGGTGTTTCCAAATTACATTTCATATCAAGGATCACAAAATCAACTGGAATACCAAGTCCTCAACCCTAACCAAGACGCTCTCTATTATGACTCTAGGATGCACAACAGATTTATCAGCTAACTGCACTGACACCCTAGTTGGTATGGGTTCTCCTAAGTCCAATGTCTCAAACAATCAGATTCACACTAGCTCCTAAATCAGCTAACGCATTATCAACAAACAAACTACCAATATAAAAGGGAATAGAGAAACTCCCTAGGTCGTTTAGCTTCACAAGTAGCTCGAGCAATGGTTGACATCGCTCAACTACTTTTTCCTTCTTTATAACCTCAACTAGTGGTTGTTTCTCAGGTTTAGTGGCTAGTTTGTCATTATCACAAGAGGCTACTTTCACTTGCGCTCTTCAAAAGAGTGCCACATGATATGGAATCCGATGCTTGTACTTACAAAGCACCCTTTTTTGCTCAACCTCTTCTACCTTGTTTGCCTTAATTTTCTTTAGAGTCTTTCCTTATTTAATGCTCCCCTCCATATTGCAATGATCGACCCCACTCACAAAAATAGCATTCACATGCTTCTTAGGATTTGTTTTAGTGTTGCTTGGTAAGGAGCCTAGTTGTCTTTCAGATAATACTTTAGCAATCTAACCAGTTTGGCTCTCCAATTTATGGATGGAAGCCTCTTGATTCCTAATGGAAGTCCCTTGATTTATCAATTTAGTCTCAATCTGTGTAAACGAGTCTCAGATGTTTGAATAAATTTGGTCATAAGCTCTTCGAGACTAGGCTTCACTGACTGTTAAGGCTGCTGAAACCTAGGTGGTTGATTCTATCTCTGCTGATTCTGACCTTCCCATGAAAGGTTCGGGTGATTTTGCCACCTTGGAATATACTTGTTGCTGTAAGGATTGTTATGAGGATTGCTTCTATGACCCATATAATTCATATTTTCCATGCAATCCTAAGTCCTTTGACCCTCAGTCATCTCACTACACCCTACATGAGCTACTTGATGTGCTATAGAAAATCCATCAATCTTCTTGCTCAAAGCCTCATCCTGAATAGCCAAAGCTATTGATGCATCCACATTATATACCCATGCTGACTTTACTGGCTTAGAACATGCTGTGTGTCACTAATAACTGTTCATGGCCATCTCATCTATCAACTCCTGTGCAACCTTTGGTGTTTTATTATTCAATGTACCCCTAGCTGTAGCATCAATCATTTGTCTTATGTTGTGGTTCAACTCACTATAAAAAGTCTGAACCTGCAGCTATATTGGTAACCCATGATGTGGACAGCTCATCAACTTCTTAAACCTCTCTCATGTATCATAGAGAGACTCTGAATTAATTTGTGCATAAGAGGAGATATCATTCCTAAGCTTTGTAGTGTTGGTGGGTTGGAAGTATTTCAACAAGAACTTCTCTGTCATATGATCCCAAGTAGTAATTGAACCCCTTGGTAGAGAATTTAGCCATTGCTTAGCTCGTCCCCTCAATGAAAATGGAAATTGTCTCAACCTAATTGCATTATTCGAGGCCCCATTAATCTTAAATGTATCACAGATCTCCAGAAAATTGGCCAAATGAGCATTCGGGTCCTCATCTTGCAACCCTTCAAACTGAACAAGTTGCTGCACCATCTGAATAATATTCGGCTTGATCTCAAAATTGTTAGCTGCAACAACTGGTCTCACAATGCTAGCTTCTGTCCCCATCAAATTTGTTCTAGCATAGTCTAACATGGTCATAGGTTGAGCCACTGCATTTATAGGTCCTGCCCATCCGACAAGTTGCTCTACTACACCTTAATTATTCATGTTTGCTTCCTTTTCTTTGTCTATTTCCTTAGCCCTTTCCTTGAGTCTATTTCTGAGGTTCTACATCGTTGTTCTTTCAATTTCAGGATCTGCTTCAACTAACCTAGAAGGATTTCATCAGGTCATATACTAACAAAACCTGAAGAAAACAAACACAAGCAAACCAAAGTGTAATTTTGAATAGACAAATAAAGGAAAACTGCAAAAACAATCTAAACTAAAAGAAAAGAAAATAAAATAAGAACAAAATAAATGGATAGATTAATAAAGATCAAGCTTTCCTAATACCCTAGTCCACGGCAATGGCGCCAAAAACTTGGTATCGTCCGGCCTACACCTACAAATTTAGGCAAGTGCACCTATCGTCTACAGCTAGTGGACTTATGAGTACCGAGTATCGTATCTCACAGAGGCTACGATTATTAGCTACTCACTTTCACTCTGTTATCTAATCGATAAATTAAGTGATCTCAAATAGATAAAAATAAACGGAAATTAACACAAAAACAAGCACACACAATTAAGAGGATAGAACAGTCGATGGAAAGCGACACCCAGATGTTGAATTCCGTAGACCGAACTAAATGACAATGTCTCGTTATGCAAACATATATTTAGGCAATTGGACCATGGGAATTCCTATGATATATTAACGTCTCTCTCGAGTTAGTCAACGTCTAACGACTAGGTTGATTAACTTGAATCTCTTTCTAATTAAAACTCCTATCGTTACTTTATCGATCTATGAATTTCACTATTAGGTTTGACCCTAATCCAGAGGATTTATGTCGACCTATCTCTAGATTTGCATACAACTCCTCTCAATTATGAATGATCTATCACGCAGAAAATCTCTCGATTCTCATCCATGAATCAGTAATGGAATTGAAAGGCCAGCAACAATCAATTCAATAATTGAACAATAAAAATCATAATTGAGTCTCAATCCCATAAATAACTGAAAGAATAACAATCAATCGATCATATAGTCAATCTAAGGTTCATCACATCTAGATACACAAAGTGTTTAGTTCATAATTTTAGAGAGAGAAACAACAATATGCAAAGAGAATCTAAAGAGAGAAGAAGAACACATGACGAATCCTTCAATCCTTCATGTGATTCCTTCAATCTTGATGCGAATCGAGTTCTCCTTGAGTTTCCACTTCTAGAGGCTCCTAACTGTGTTTTTGCGTCTGAATATCGAACCCCCCTTTAATATTTCATGCCAAGCCTTGAAAACCTGAAACAAGGCGTCTGGGGTAAGACACAGACACGACCACAGTTGTTTTTGACCTCTCTTCGTCTGTGTCTTGATTAAAGTTCATGTTTTCACTATCTGAAGGTGCCCACGGTCATGGACACGGCTGTTTTTGCGGCCGTGTCTTGGTACCACAGCCGTGGAATGCTTATTTTGGTCGTGTCTTGCATGAATTAGGAGTCCAGGTTAACACACAGACACAACAATGGTCGTGTCTTGCACTTTTCTGTCTGTATCTTCAAGAAACGTCAAGAAACATGTGTTTAAGGCATCACACGGTCATCTACTTCAATCCCACGACCGTGACTTGTCTCGAAAGCCTCATAAATCATTGTTCAGGCTCTATTTGCGCTAGCTTTCATTCCTTCGCTTTGGGGCACCATCACATGACCTGTAATACACAAAATGAATGATAAAAGTAATGGAACTCATAGATAACATTAAATTTATACTCAAAACAATAAGAATTGAATAGCATAAACATGTATAAACAAACTTTTATCACCAACCGAATCAAGTACATATCCTTTAACAATTTTGCAAACTCACATGGCCTCTTAAATCTGTAGCCATACCAATTCCTTTCTCCTTTCTGATTATAATCCATACTGACTTTAAGACCTTTACCTTGAAGATTTCCAAAACACAATAAATCAATTTCTTACTGTAGTGTGCAATGAAATAAAACAACCTACTAATGTGATCTTTGTCGTCTCCAAACATGTCATAATTACTTGAACTTCTTTAACCTATGTGTTTAATCATCACCACGAAGTCATCAATGGTCCCATCTATACTTCGCTAGAAATGCATTACCACACATTGATCATAGTGCTACCAACTTCTCAATTACAACATAGTTTCTATAACAAAGCGCACTACTGGTATATCACCACTTGGCTCACTCCTTTACAAACCAATACTTTCTCATTAACAAAACCAATCTTAGTGATCCAACAAATCACAAAATGTGAATGTATATTTATGCAAAATTTTCAGTCATCCAAAGCTATCGTACTTATCAATTGATTTCCTAAACGTATTGTACTCGAGTTATCATCAAATTCCCTTATTCTCAAATAATATTGTTACACCATTTACTTGATACCAGCAATCTCAAACTAACCTCATTGTTTGACCCACAAAGAATCATGTTTCAGATGTCCGAATTTGAAAGTCTACTAGATCAAACCACAATCTAATCCATGCCTCCATAACCAATTTCAAATCATCTCCATCATTATAATCACTTCTTTACACTCCCTCGAACACTCATGCATATCGTTTCCCCATCACTTTGACAAACTGATCACTTATTCATTCAAAACACCATAGTGGTCTGTGTTTATATCTAACACTTTATTCTTATTCCTCAACTACTTATAATTATCTTTCCTATCACATAGACACTGTCATAAGTCCATCAATTGCAATGTAACCAAACTATCGTTCAAGTTCTAACTCAAAAAATCGATTACCACTTTTGTCTTGTGACGATGATACAATATGGTGGAACCATATTCCTTAAAAAAAACTCCTACTACACCTCTAATTCAATTTGAGATCTCACTATGTAAAAATACACTAGGCTCTCGTAATTAGCGAAAGTCTCAAGGGTAAGAGTAACACTAAAGCAATTGCCAAACAAATCTTCAACTCTTGGAACTCTTACCACACTTGTACAATATATAATCTTGACTCTCTTTGTGCATCAACCAAATCATGGGAGCGACTCTCTTAGAAAAAAATCAAAGATAAATCTCATATAACACTCAACCTTACCGAACAAGCTATGAATCCCTGCCACAACCTTGGACTCTCTTAAGTTGATATTGTTTCTACTTCCTTCGAGTCAACCATGACACCATCCTTAAACACCACATCTCTAAATATTACAAACTATAGCACCAAAACTTATATTTGCTAAAACTTAGCGTCCAACTAATGCTCTTGCAACCACTACTGCTCCAACCCCACAATTCTTTACTTCTCTTAAATCCTTAAACATATTGTAATCATTTAGTCCGTACACGCCAATGGAGCGACATCAGATAATGCCACATAACACATATAAGAATTATCTCAGGTCTACAAGCATATCTCATAAATGTCCCCCTTTTCCATTCCAAACCACCAATCACCTAACCCTCACATGGCCCATATCTCAGTGTACAATTAAATACAAAGAACATTTATGCACACATTCACATGCATCCATACCAACAGATGTATATAATATACAATGAAGTGCATACAAATATGTCAAAATGCTGATGATTGCCACAGTACTAATAAAATACACAAAATGATCAAAATCAGAACGGTACGGAGACACAATATTGAATATCACTTAAGGAGCTACATAGGTACAATACTACACATCACTAAAGAAGGTACAAAGGAAAATCAGAGTGACTCAATCAAGAATGCCTAAGCTCCACAACCGACCTAGAGTTACAAAATCTAGGCTCTGATACCACCTTTGTCACGACCCGGAAAGGTTATGACCAACGTACGAGGCAAATCGAACCATAGGTCCGGCCCATCTTGTACAAGCCTAGGATATACAAAACTTACTACCCAACATTCACGAATATTAAAACCATTTTCAAAAAAACATAAGTATAGTTCAAAATGCGCAACATATATAAACATGCATCATATATATATATATATATATAAAGTACTATGTATGACATACATATTAAAACATAAGCATAACAAAATATATAACGAAAATCCATAATATGACAAAATGCCAAAACGGTGACATCACCCATTAAACCATAGTAAACTGGCTTAGAGCCTCTACGGATGGAAAACTAAGTACGAATAACATGGCACTCATGATCTCCAAAGAAGTTCCTCACTGAGCGCGGAAGGTCTACTGAATGCTAACTGCAAAATCACATGAAAGGTTTGGAAGGGTGAGTAAACATAGTGAGAGACAACACTCCAGATCATCTCTGGGACCTCACATAAAATATTTTGAAAACACTTTCAAAAAACTATCGCATGCACGTATATAATTCTATACCATATATACACACGTATACAATACATATATAAATCGAAAACACTTTTCAAAAAACTTTTACAAACTCAGCAAATAGCATATGGTCACACGTATATAAATACTTAACACTGATATCCATCTAATAGACACGACACTAGCTAATCTGATCTGATAAAATCTGAAACTGATAATGTAATGAAGGCTCCGTTTTACAGATTTTCATAGTCCAGATTTTCATATTACACATAATCAATTTTTTACGAATCAGCAAGCCTTTAATTAGTCCATTTTACAGATAATAGACTAGACATATCAAAAACATATAAGTTTAGAAAGACACAGCCTATGTGTCTGAAGCTGTCATCTCACTCACCTGGATGTCGAGCTAATAATCAAGGCATATGTCGACGACTGATAGCTGAACACCAATGATATCCAACGGAATTGAAAACTGACAATTTATAACATAAATCAAATATCGTATTGTGGCCATGTTAAAAAATGCATGAAATACAAATGCAAAACCCTGAACCTCAGACATCGGCATAAATCGAATTTCCAACGAATATCTTACACTCACATCTGAAAATCCCCAACTTACAGAAAATTACTGTTTAAACCCCAAACATACATAAAATTACACTGTAGTCCTCAAACTTATGTCAAATTACATATCAGTCCTCAAACTTTTCAAAGTTGTATTCTGGTCCTCAAACTTATCCATATTTACCCTTGGTCCTAAAAATAATCCATATTTATGTAATACATCCTTAAGTCTCCAAAATTATAAATTGGTCCATATGACAAATTATTCTTTAAAAATGCCCAGAACACATTCCACCCAATGAAAATCGAACTCAAATGCATATTCTGATTCCCCTTAATTTTTATAAGCCAAATTCAATCTTTAGTATATCAAATGAATCACCTAAACCGATAAAGTTTGCACCTTTAACAATTCACGCCTCGATCCACAATGAAATCATCGCAATTACAACAAAATCGACAATTTCTAATGTAATTCAATATATTTCCAACATCACACTAACTAATTGTATCAAGAAAGCACTTAAAAGTAGCACCTTTACATATAAAGTTTCAATCTTTATCGAACCCATTCAACTTTCTTGAACAATTCTCCATAATCAACACAAACCCAAATGAATTCAATTATAGAACAACCTAATCTATCAATAACCAAGCCAAAGTAACCTCCTTTAACATAAAAATCTAACCTTTCCTTGAAAACCAACATAAAACCAATAAAAATATCACCTTTATTACCTATTCTCCTTTATTCATCAAGACCCAATTCAAAATCATCAAATCCACCAACAATCCAATGAAATCCAACCTTAACATCCACAAGTCAATCAATGTTTTATCCAAAGATCACATCTGTCATAATCAAAACCTTCACTCCATCAAACCCATATAGAAAAGTCTCATAAACATCATAAAAATGAATCCTTTAATGCCTAAACCACTCATACTCTCCAAACCAAACATCCAATCCATTAAATCTAACCCAAACCATCATGATCCACCATCAACATCCAAAATCACAACAAAGTTCCAATCTTTCATCATCCACATCAAGACCCAAATGACCAAACATGAAATACATGAAAAGAATGGAAGAGAGGAGTGAAACTTACCTTGAATCACCAAATAAATGAGATGGAAGCCAAAGAAATGGTGTGGGACATTCTAGGTGCTTAAAGTGATGAAAGAAGAAGTGGAGGCACACAAAAAAAGGTAGGGAAGGGGTTTAAATAGGCCTAGGGTTGATGGAAAACTGAGAATCCAACTTTGTCCCATTGTTATGCAATACACGCCCACAAAAGAGGAAGACACGACCAAGGACTTCCAAGACACGGACACAAAATCATGTCTTGAATCAACTTAAAACATGATCAAGGGACCTTGAATCAACTTAAAACCATCATTTTTCATCATCAAAACATAATAATAATGATTTTAATGAATGAATCAAAATCAAATGCAAACTAAGCCATGATCGAAACATAAGCGAAGCACATACGAAACATGCGAGATGTCACACGTTCAATTGCACAACCATCCAAATGTAATCAAACACCTCAAATCAATCCAAAATCATCAACATTTATACCTCTAAAACTCAACCTAATGAATCCAGCATCAAATCATAATCAATCATAAGTCAAACCGAAATCAAAACTCAAGCCAAGTACCTACGAAACCAGAATCAAAACCCAATAAACACGTGAAAATTGTGAGGGATGTTACACTCTAACTGTAGGATTTTACTGGAGCAGACTCATATGGCTCTTTAGAATTCTCCTCTTGATCAAAAACTACTAGATGAGGCGCATGCTATCAGTGTTGAGTTCAAACGTTTGCTCCTTGCTGAGGAAGAGTTCTACAAACAAAAATCTAAAGAGAAATGGATCAAACTAGGAGACTCCAACACCAAATATTTTCACAACTTGGTTAAATCACAACGGGCTTACAATAAAATCACTTGTCTCACTCTTGAAGATGAGGTTGTGGTGACAGAGCAATATGACGTAGCTAAGGGACCGATTGAGTATTATAAAAGTCTTTTATGGGATCTTAGTCCTCCTAGACTTCATGCTAAGACTAAAACACTACAATTTGGTCTAGTCATTACCAATGATGAAGCAAGTCATCTTTTCTTTGAGGTATATGTGGATAAGGTCAAAGCTACCTTATAGAGTATTGATTCTGAAAAGGCATCTAGAATTGATGGACATCCTAGCTCATTCTTTAAAGCTTGCTAGCCTATCCTTAGTGTAGATATTGTGTAGGCTATTCAATACTTCTTTTATAATGGGAGATTTTTAAAGCAGGTAAATTCAACTACCTTAACTATAATTCCCAAAGTTGCTAATCGCACTACTGTGAATGATTTTTGGCCTATTTCATGTTGCACTATGTTGTATAAAATTATCTCTATGATTCTCACTGCAAGTATTAGCTACACCCTACCTAGACTTATCCATAAAAACCAATCCGCCTTTATGGCTGGGATGAGTATTGTGGATAATGTCCTGATTCCTCATTAGTTGTTTAGAAACTATCATCAAAATGCAAATAAAGCTAAATGTCCTTTCAAGATTGATCTCCGGAAAGCTTATGATTCAATTCAATGGGATTTCTTGGAGGAAGTTCTCCTTGGTTTTGGGTTTCCTATGAGGTTTATTATCTGGATTATGACCTACTTACGTACCAATTCCTTCTCACTTATGATCAATGGATCTACTGAAAGTTTCTTCCCTAGTAAACGTCGGCTTAGGCAAGGTGGCCCTATATCACCTTTGTTATTTGTATTATGTATGGAGTATCTGTTCAGGGCCTTTGATTTTTAGCTCCCTAGGAATTTTAAGTTCCATTTTTGTTGTTGGAGTACTAGGTTGGTGCATCTCTCATTTGCAGATGACCTCCTAATCTTCATTGGTAGGCATTTGGAATCTATTCAGTCTATAAACTCTATTCTAATGCACTTCTCTGTTGTCTTTGGTATGTAAATAAATGAGGAAAAAAGCTCTATATTTTTCTCTGGCACCAATGATGAAACTAAGAAGTCTTTGCTTAATTTCCTGAGGTTTAAGGAAGGGACATTACCTGTCAAATACTTGGGTGTACCTCTCATCTCCACTAGATTGAAGCATGAGCGCTACTCTGCTTTGATCAATAAAATCTACTCTCAGATTTCTTCTTGGACAGCTAAGTGCCTTTCTTACGTTGGTAGACTCCAATTGATTAACTCCGTGCTTAGGTGTGTACAAGTTTATTGGTTCTCTATTTTTGTATTACCTTCCTCTATTGTGTATGAAATTGATTAGAAATGTAGATCTTTTTTATGGCAAGGTAAGGACCAAGGTACTAAAAGCCTAGTGTCTTGGAGGAAAGTATGCTTGCCAAAGAAGGAGGGTGGATTAGGTGTTAAAGAACTTACCTCCTGGAATAAAGCTGCAGTAGGTAAGAAAATATGGGGTCTTTTAACTACAAAGGAATCCTTATGGTAAGTTTGGATCACCCAACAAAAATTGAAAAAACTCAGTTTTTGGGAGATTACAAAGCCTGCTAACTATAGCTAAGCCTGGGGGAACCTTTTTCTTCTCAAGAAGGATGTCAAACAGTGCTATACTTACAATCTGGGAGATGGGAAGGACTTTTCATTCTGGTTTGATCCCTGGTACCATGGAAAGTCTCTATTTGATGCTTTTCCTAATATACTTATACATGATTCTGATGTCTTTAAGGAAGCTAAAGTGGCAGATGTGAGGAGACAAAATATTTGGGTTCTGCCAGACCCCCTGAATGAGGATATTGAGTCTGCATGGAATGAGGTTAGAAAACTTAACTCTACTGCACTTAGACCTGATAGAATCACATGGAAACTTACATCTAATAGTGTTTAGACCATTAAGAGTGAATAGAATGAGCTTTACCCCAAAAGCTCACCTGTCACTTGGTTCAAACTTGTATGGGGTCTTGATTTTGTTCCCAAGTACAATTTTATTCTCTGGTTAGCTTTGCAAAACAAGCTGGCTGTTAAGGCAAAGCTAATTAATTGGGGTGTAGTTAATGATGACGAATGTGTTTTTTATAACACTATGTCTGAAACTATTGAGCACATTTTCTTTAATTGTTCCTTTACTTCAGATATTTGGATGCAACTTCTTGAAAAGTGCAGGATTAGGAGATCTATCCTTCCCTAGCGTAGAGAGATTAGTTGGTCCTCCCGGAAGTCTACTGGTAAATCTAAAGAAAGTAGAATAAGGATGGTCTTGATTTAAGCTATGGTGTACTGGACATGGAGAACTCGCAATGAGGTTATTTTCAACAAGAAGCAAGCTTCTAGTTCTTTGTTGTTTAAGAGAGTAATGGATAGTTTATTTCTCAAAATAGATGATAGTAATTCTTTTGTTGACTAGTTTGTTTTGCATTGTTCTACTTGTCTGCTTTTGGTGTTGTACAATAGTGTTAATAGGTATGTCATTCTTCTTTTTTCAGATTGCTTTAATCTCTCTATCTAGATGTGAGTTAGAGATCGATTAGGGCATTTTGGATACTGAATGACAGGTTCTAAACTTGTATTTGGAAGTTCTGTACTGATTCTTTTGCAATAAAATTCTTGATTTTATAAAAAAAGCCTCTAAAGCCAGTTGTACTATATATCTTAGTCATAAATACGAGATAATTTAAGATTAGACATCAAGTTGGAATGTCGCCAAATTAAAACTTTCACTTGCTAAAAAACACAATAATAACTTAGAGTAAAAAAAAATTAAAAACTCTCAATTTACCATTAACAGACAATCAAAAGTTTGAATAGTGTACGAACAGTAATATAGTATCATCGTTTTCTTCTTTCCAAGATATTTTTTTACATTCAAATCACAATGTCCATTAAAATATGTTTGGCGGTCAGTATAGGCTGATGATGGCTTGCTAGTTTTTTTTTTAACTGTAGTGTTAGTTGACTTCTTTTTGTAAAAAAAAGGTTGAAATTGACGGTACAACTCCTATCTCGAGTATTGCATAAACTCATCAATGGAGGCAAACCTCTTAATGTCACACTCTCCACACACAAAACTATAAATTTCATAGGAATTTAAATCTGAATGACTATTTAGCAGATTTAACTCCTTTTATACTAGTTGATTTTATATGCATATATATATATTCCACTAATTTCTAGCTTATGGCACATGCGGATACATTAGATCAGTTAGACCTGTCATTCTTAGTCAACATGACTGTTCCTCCAAATTTTGGCTCAAACTTATTATCTTCAATAACTTTCTTAGTCTTCCTTTTTCTTGTTTCTCTTGATGCAGTTCTTTGTGTGATATTTAGATTTCTTGATGAGTTCCTTGAAGACAAAGCCTCTACGTGCTATTGTCATAAAAAGAAGCACAATGGCCGGATAGATATGGTTGGTGGTGATGCTGGTTTGAAGAGTGATCTTTCGGAGTCTTTGTTTGGTAGG
>CAODLS010686673.1:0-13804 GCA_948243855.1 Flueggea neowawraea
GGCTCCACACTGGGTTTCTGTGGGAATTGTTTTTGTTTCTATTATTGTTTTTCATATTTCAAATGTTTTTAATTTGAAATTATTTCCGCAATTTATATTACACATGTTTTGTTTTTATTAAATGATGTTTAAACCTTTATTGGTTTTATTATTTCATATATATTTAAATTTTGGGGTAGAAATTTTGTACATTGAGGCTTGTGCAAGATGGGTCGGGCTCCCATAAACGGTTCACCTCGTATGCCGGTCATGGTCCCAGGAATGGGTCATGACACTAACATTTTCTTTGCTTGAGTGAGAAACTAATTTATACAAAGACTTGCTTGAAAAACATCTTCCTTGCTAGAGTAAGATTTTTATTTTTTCTATTCAGTGTAACTTGATCTTTCTCACATAAGTGTTTTCTCGTATATCTTCAAACTTTTTTATATCTTCAATGTTACTGGCGTGAACATATCTTTTGTTCAAGTATAGAATTTGATTTGACTATTGAGAAATATACCTCAAGAATCCAAACCTCATATATGTACTTTTGTTTTTTTTATATTAATAAAGTTAGAACATGTCTTGCTCGAGTAAGAGGCTTAAATTGTTTTCCTTCCTTAAAACAATTCCTTGTGTAAGTGAAGTTTCTCGTTGAAAAAGAGTTGCTCAAGTGAAGAATTCATCTTGCTTAACTCATACCTTCATATCTTGAGTAAGATGCCCTCTCGTAGATTTGTATTTCACTACTACTTTGATAGTTGCTCAAGTAAAGAGCTTGTCATTTAAGTAAAACACCCTTGTAATTTATTCTGTCAAGAGTGTCTCAATTCTTACTTGAGTTAGATGTTAATGAGTGGAAAAGAAAGAATTAAGCACTCATCTCCCAAAAAAAGACACTTTTATGTCCGATTGACAAACCTTTTACTTCTCACTCAAGTCACTTCATCTAGAATCTTCAGTCTTGCTCGAATAAGAACCTTATTCCTCAAACAAGGTTATAAATTTCTAAGTTCTTTTTTCAATCATAATAACTTAGAGAAATTTTAATGAGTTTTATCGAATATCTCCAGTTTTGCTCAATTGAAAATATCACTTGATTAAGTTAAAGCATCTAATTTGATTGTTGAGACAAATATACTTTGAAAATCCAAATATTATAGGTTTATTTTTGTCTTTTCTATTACTTGAGCTAGAAAACATCTTGCTCTAGTGATAGCTTTGAATTTCTCTTCTTTGAAACAACTTTCTATGTACTTGAAGTGTCCCATAGAAAATGTGTCCTTTAGTATAGAATTCATGCTACTTGAGACACCCCTTTCTTGGTTGAGTAACATATACTGACGTATTTTTCCATCACCATTGTTTATATTCTTATTTGAAGTAAAGAAATTGTTGTTAGAGTAAAGCATTCTCATAGAATTATCTCTCATGACTACCTCAATTCTTACTCAAGTTAGATATTGTTATGTTAATGACAAAAACTTAAACTTGTGTCTCACATATCGATACTTTCTTAAGTAAATTCAATGTAGAAACCTTGCTACCTGAGCACAATTTCACTTTTTTAGTTTTTTTCAATCATCAAAATGTAGAAAAAATTTAATGTATAAACATTTTATTTGATCATTGAAACAAACATGTCAAAAACAAATAAAACATCACAGGTGTACCTTTGCCCTTTCTATTGCTTTGAGTTAGAAAACTTCCTCCTCGAGTAGGAGTCTTGAGCTTTCCTTCCATGAAATATATCCTAGTATACGTAATTTTGAAGATGTTTTTACTCCGCATCACTCTCTCACAAAATGATGCTTCTCGAATAACAAACCTCTTAGTCAAGACGTGAAATAAAATAAAATCTAATAAAATTAGATAATATCATATAACACATACTATAATTAATAATAAAAGTACGCCATACTGCGAAACATCAATTTAAATTAATTTAGACCAAAATACAACAAACCTAGAAACTAAGCAAACTAAATTCACTATTTTGTGCCATATAGATTTTATCTTAGCACAAATCTTCTAATGCATCTCAATTTGTGTTTCATTCTTGTTGCTGGTATCCTTCATCAAATTTTTGTGTTCAACGAATTTAGATTGTTGATTCCAATCGTTTCTTAATTGTTGTGCTACTATTGTTGCTTCATCTTTCTTTTGTTTTCATTGATCGAACAATCCCTTCAAAACTTGTTCCAGTCTCCATTGCCTTCCCTTTCTCTTTAGTTTCGCCTTTGTTTTTGTAGCCTTTTTTTTTCGATCAGCCGAACTTCATCATCTTTGGCATCTCTTTCTGCCCTTTTATCTTCATTAGATGAACTAGTTTAGACACTGGTTTTATTATTCTTTGCTCTTTTTGATGACCAAAGAAGAGGGCAAATTGTTTTCAACTTTGGATTGTCTTTCAGCATCACCCAAACATGCTAATGAGTGAAATGTTTTTTTACTTTGGCATTACAATTCACGAGCATGATCCTTCACTTGGTCGTTTCTTCAAGTACTATGATGTTCAGTCTTCAATTTGTTATAGATCTGGTTGAACTCATTAACAAGTGGTAATATCCAATGCCAATGTTGCTTAACAGTCTTTACTTTTCATGGTTGGCCAAATCCTTGATCCATATTGAAATATTTAGTGACCCGTTTCCAAAATGTTGTATCGCTTTGACTATTGCTAACAATGCTATCATTAAAATGGTTGGCCACAAATGTGGAGCCTCCTGTCATCTTCTCCATGTAGATGTTTTTGTTATTTCTTCATTCGGCTCTTTTGGCTCAATCGTAAACTCAAACGTTGGTTATGTGGTAAAAGAGAGGATTTGGGAATAAGATGAAGAACCTGTTTTGGTCGCATTTGAATTATTAGAAGCCAACATCTAATTTTTGAAAATTATTTTGGATAATTGGGTGAAAAGGAACGTATGATGAATTTTGCATTTGTGGTGAAAAAGGGATAAGGTAAATTGGGTGTATTAGAAGAATTTTGAGTAAATTGGAAATTTGGTGCAAAAAGAATTGTCTAGTGGGATTCGAGAATTTTGCATAATTGGTGGAAAGATTGGGTATGGTTGACTTTGAGAATTTGACAAATTATTTGACTTGGAATTTTGAGAAAACAAATATTAGAAATTGGGATCCATTTTTTGTTGAAGATGAAGAGGTACGGGATGAATTGCAGAAAAATGCAAATTTCCAACTAATTTATTAAAAAATAATTAATTTTTTTTTTAAAAAAATCATTAGTTGCAACAATGGTCATGAATTCCACAATCTAATAATAAAAAAATAAAAGCAAATAAGTTACACAATGGATCCCACCTGTTGGACATGTTTTTAAAAAATCAATGCAGTAAATCTAACATCCTTTTGTAAATATATAAATTGATTAAGTCCTATATTGAGGTTCGAATGAGGTTGTCACAAGTTGGATTTCAATTCTGAGGGTGTATATCCGTTATCTGCAAATTTAGAGCCGTTTCCTTACAGAAGTTGCGGGCAGAGAATGGTTTGAGATTGCATGGTTGATAAGTTCGTAATGCTAAATTAAACTGCATGATAGTTAAGTCTTAATAGTTATAATAAATCAGTTGCCATCTTGGCAAAACACTGCTGACATGGATTTGCAATTTTCCATGTTGGACGCCAAGCTATATTTCCCAGTAAACCCGCGTGAGCACTAATACAAATAAAAATATCAAATATCATACCTCGTGCATGACAAATGTTAATCGATTTGTTCGGTTTTAGCTCGATTTTGAAGGGACCGGGAATTAATACAGACCACCAAGCCACTGAAAACCTAGACAAACCGAATTAACAAAGACTAAACCGACCAGGTTTGAAGGAAAGGGAGCCGAAACTGACCACCAAACCAATATTAAGCAGGTTTTTTCAGTTGGTTTAGGCGGTTTCCCTCCCTCCTCAATTCTCATCCTTTTTCTTTCCATTTCAACTGACGAAACCACACAAACCACCCACTCAACCCGTCCAAACTACTACCTCTACACTTCCATGTCTGCAGACAATCATCAGCAGACAATCAAAAATAAAAAGCAGAGAAGAAAAAACAAACCCTAATCAAAGTAACAAATAACAACCAAATTAATTTAAAAAGAAAAAGAAAACCTCAAAACCACAAACCCAACTGAACCTGTCAATCCCTTTTTCATTCAGACACCACCAAAACGAGCACATCAGTTGACCAATGAAATCAGTTTCGCTGGGTTTCAGATTGGTCGGGTTGGTATTTTTGCTCTCTTCTAATAAAGCCTATAAACACAAACACGCATCATTATGTTTTATCCCCTACACCGCAACACGCGATCTTCTAAGACAACTGAAAACGAATACATAGAGTTGAATCAAATTTCCATAAAAAAATTCCTATCAATCTCCTTAGCAAACGCTACAGAAGAAGTTATCCAAGCATTTCAAGTCAGATGGCTACAACAGATGCACGATCATTAGTTTAACTCACTTTGTGATAAAAAAATAAAATTAAAAAAAAACGAAGAGGTGGGCTATATTCTACGGGCATTCTAGATATTAATATCAACATACTCGAATATGCACATCCCCGCAATAAATCTAACCATGCTAGACTGCTTCAGGAATATTTTAAGCGGATTGAAAGAGGCTGATTATACTTGCTTGTCACACCTTTCACCTGTAAGCAAGAATATAAGAGAGATATGGTAAGCAAAACAAATAAACTAATAACATATAAGAAGGCACAAAATTGCCTACAATTTACTTCAGTTTGAATTATCCACCATTTATTCTGTGCTACTTATTGATTAGACAGCATTATTTTAAGCCATACATCACAACTAATATTGGTGGGATAATAGATTTAAAAATAAAATATGTATTCATATACACATTCCAACACAATTAATAAGATTAGAAGGGGAGAACATTTGGCCGGTTTGTTTGGGAACCGACTGAATTTAAAAACCAGATTAACTGAATGAGTTTTAAAAATCAAACCAACTGAATTGATAATTTCAGACAAACCGAACTGACCAAACTGGCAATTTTACCATCAGTTTGGTTGGTTTCCACTGGCCTATCGGGTTTTGAAAAAAATAAAAATAAAAATAAAAAGATTGAACTCAAACCACTCACCCAAACCTACCGACTCTCATCCAAACTTACTCAAGCCACCCAAACCATCCACCCACAAGATTTGTTTGGATACAAGACCCACAACACTGCTTGCACACACAGACACACAACATACAAAGCCAGAACACAAACCTTTGCACACACAGACCCTTCACACATAGAGCTGGCCCAATAATCCTTCATACATAGATCCACGACACAGCAATCCCTTAAATTCGCAAATTAACAACCAAGGTTCATACCAAATTGAACGCAACAATCCAAAAGCAAACTCACCGACCAATAAAATCACCAAGAGAAAGTTGGGAGGACTAAGAATAAATGCAAGGGGATAAACTAGGAGAAATACAAGAAAGAAGGGATAAAAAAAGAGGGGAAGAGGTATATGGCATGTGAGGATGTTGACTTGTTGGAATTGTTGAGGCCCACTGACAGTGGGAGTTGCATAAGTTGAGGGTGTCCTATTGAACGATTTTGAAACTTTGATCAGTCATTTGACAACTTGGGCTAGCCAACAGAGACCAATGATGTAGAATATATGATTTGATCTGTAAACAAATGTTTTAGAGTATGTTAAGTTGCCAGGGGTGGTTTCCTTTGGGTTCAGTAAAATGACAGAAGTTTTATAAACTGAAAACCAAACCAACCAGATTTGTATTTAAAACCAATGCAGATCAGATTTTTGGTATTTTTATTTTTCATCTTATTCAGGAGTTGAACAGATGCAGATGACAGCACTGTTACGTGATGTAAGTTTTAGCTGCTAACGTAGAAAAACAATTTGCAATACCTTGCTCCCAGTTGACATGCCTCCTGGCACAATCGAGTAAAGTAGTTTGTAGTATCATCTCCCTCTTTCTACTTCCTTCAGCCCATCAAAAATCTCATAATCATCAAATCCTATATGTTCACCAATATTTTAGATCAATCATTGGAAAAGGCTACTTAAAATACATTTTTGGCAGTCAAGTATCTGACTTACCAGAAGAAAAGTCTTCAAATTCATCAGCCGAGGATCCTGATGGCATTGTGTTGGCAGAAGGGGGGACTAATGACATCCAATCCAAACTTTCTTTATCTTCCAAGCAAAGTTCGTTTTGTGATATCCATTCTTCAACAGGATCAATGTTGTCAAATGATATGGGATCCACAGACAGTTTGCTTTTATTTTCATCAATCCTGCAACACAATGTACAAAAGGGAAATGGAAAGTATCGTTTATTTCCACAATCAGAAAACGACCAAAGTCAGCAGAAATAAACAGAGGGTGTTTATTTCAACTTACATTTGCCTAAGACGCAAATTATATTGAATAAAGACATCATCTTTGAGCCTTTGACGCTCTAGGCAGTTCCTTGAGTCATAAATCTTCTCAAATGGAATATGATTAGGCTTAAACACAGTTGAACTGCAAGTTTGGCTCAGAATACGCTCAGCCAATCGTGACAAATTTGAGCATCCTACACCATATGCAGACCACCATTCCGCTAAAAGAACAATGAATGAATAAGGAAATCAGCTCAACATGCATGCACCATAAATCATGGCCAAAAGAGCTAGAAATTGAATTAATAGCATTATATAATTTTGTAATGATATAGATATACATGTTAGAGGCAACAAAAATAGTCTCGCGAAGAGAACAAGAGCTTAGTTTACACATATTTTTCTTCAAAAGTCTCCTAATAGATAAAAACTGCAAAATTATTAGTATTTAAATACAGGCTCCTTACCAGGAGGCAGTTTCTCTCTAGATCTAAGTGCCAACTTCCTTCCAAGATCTCCAGCAGCAGTCTTGTATAAATTTAATTCTTTGACAATCTTGTCTTGGACTTCCACATCAGGAACTAACTTTTCTATACAGTCAAACATCTTCGACTGAATCTCACTATGCATTTCACCTTCAATACTGTAAAAGAACTTGGGATTAAGGAAAAACCCTGCAGCATGAATAGGGAGGAGTCGTTGTTCCCACCTGTGATGAATAATATCCCAGTACAGCATATAATCCACTCTTTTAACAAGTTCTTTTTTAATAGTTTCTTTTGCCCGATATATACCAGAAAGAACATATCCCATTGCAGCCCTTTTTTCACTTCTTACTACTCCTAACAACCGCAATAGAGGATTTGTTAAACGGATTATCCGAATGCAGGAAGACCAAAATGACCGGTTACTTACAATATCCAATACTGCCAATCCCCCGGGTTGCTTTGAACATGGGCAATCTACCCACTCATGTGAGGTAACCATAGTTTGCAAATTTAATTTAAAATCACTCATTCGTTTCAATGCAGTAAAGTCAGTGGCTAAGCGAGAGTCTCCCTGTTGTATAATGTCATTTCCAAATGTGAACTTTCTCATCAGATTCAAAACCATACTATTGTTATAGATAAATGTTGTGACAGATTTAGCCTGTTCAATAACTTCTTTTATCCATTCAATTTTTCCAAAATCCTCAAGCATCAAATCAATGCAATGAGTTGCACAAGGAGCCCAGTATAAAGAAGGAAAAGTATCCATCAAACTTCTCCCAGCAACAGCATAATGTTCATCACCCTTGGTAATTACCTGCAAAACATTCCGAACTCCAACCTCTTCAACCACCTCTTTCAACAAAGAAAACAGTTCATCTGTAGATGCCATAAGGCATGATGCATCAGCGGATCTTAGAAACATTGTTCCTTGTGGACAATACACCAAAAAGTTTAGTAGGGTTCTACCACTTTTTGATTTCCACTCTTCAACCAAAATGGAACAACCATTTCGCTCCCAACTTGCCTTAGATTGATCGACTTCATTCCTTACTTCTTCAACCAACTTCTTCAATATCCAACCACGAAGGTCATGATGAGAAGGTGCTACCACACCTGATCCCCCAGAAGCAACTGCATCAATCAATTGTTGGAAATAAATAGAATTCACTGCATCTATATTTGCACCTACATCATGCAAGAAACGACCAACAGCCATTTGAATAGAATCATCTGCAACTTTGGAACCCACAACAACCACCAGGTCAGTGTGATCAATGGTTGTAGAAGGACGTCCTCTTTTCTTCTTTCTAATCAAATTTCCCTTAATCCTTTCTTCTTGATCCTCCTTAATGTTACCATAATGATTAGCTAATGTTTGTGTATCACTACGAGGTGAAGCAACATTATCAAGTTCGGTTACAAAATCCTTTTGCTTCTTCTGCTTGCCTTGGACCTCATTTAAATTATGTTGCATTAACAAGCGAACATCAGGAGAAACTAGGCCACAAATAGGGGCACCACCACTCTTTCGACCAGCAAGATGTTCCTTCAATCTATAAATTCCACCACCCTTAAATATTTTGGAACAATACTTGCACTTAATCTGTATCCTTCCATCACTTTTTAATGCTTCACAATACTTCCAGGCAGAGTCTTTCTTTTTGTGTGCAGATGACACTGGTTTCATATCATCAGATTGACTACCAGACATGTCTACCTCAACTTGCGGTGAACTAAACTCATTTACCTCTTCCTGAGCCCTTTTCTTCTTTTTTTTCTTCTTTCCCACAAGAAGTGCAAGACTCTGTTGCATCAGAAGCCGAACCTCCTGTGGAACTTGTAGACACATAGGCCCACCACCCTTATAACCTGCAAGATGCTCCTTCAATCTATGTATCCCACCACCTTTAAAAATTTTGCCGCAGTATAAACACTTTATGTGTTCCTTATCCCCTTCCTTTAAAATCTGGCAATGACCCCAACCCAAATCATGTTTTTGACGGGTCACTGAACCTTCCATGCTTAAGTCAATCCAGTAAATATCTTCAGCAAACAGTAACCCGAAATACTAATTTTTTTTCCTTCTTCAGAAAACACCAAATCAACCAACAAAGCTTGGAGACGCCTGGTATCAGCTAAAGATCAAAATGCTATCATTTGGCCAAAAAAAAAATATATATATATATATATGTTAGGAGATAGACCTTTTATGGTATCTAAACAGTACACTAGAAATACTACTTGATAGCATACAACTGCAACTTAAAATTAGTAGCCACAGAAGAAAATTTGCAATACAGTACAAGTTAAAAAAATACAACAGCTTAAAATCACAAACGCTGGAAGTCACAAGAAGAAAAATTGCATTATAAGCTAGCAAATTTCATATACCACTTGATAGCATATAACAACTGAACTTCTTGAAGCCCATTTACTCTGGTTATGAATGGTAACAGGTTGGTTTAGGTCGGGGACTCACCCACTACCCAAACCCAAAGTATGATGAAATAAATCCCCAAATCTAACCAGATAAAGAAGATCGCACCCAAACCCGTCCCTGGGTACCCAATACCCAATGTATTCATCTGAATTTACTTTAATTTAATAAATAAAATATCTAAATAAATGTATTAATTTAATTACGTATCTCTATCTAAATAAGATATTCAACTACACTAAATCATAAAATAGACAAATAATTATCAATATACAAACGAAAATAAATATATACGAAACAACCACAGTAGAATAAAATACACAATTAAGATATAGAACATCTAAAATTTAAATATATGCTTTATCAAATATTTATTGGCATTTATCATTTTTAATTGAAGTATATAATGGATTACTCTTTTTTTTTTTAAATTGAAGTATATAATGAAAGTGTTGGGGTCGGGTTTGGGTTCGGGGCAGGATGCTTAACCCACCCCCAAACCAGACCCAGTTTTCCGATTTCAGATTCTACCCAAACTGTAAACCATATCCAGTCAAATCGGATAATACTCCGTTAGAGTCAGATTGGGTTCGGGTGGGTTTCCTTTCGGTCGGATTATATTGCAACTCTGGTTAAATAGAAACAAAATTCTTCAGGAAAAAATCCATTAATTCCGCCAAGAATTACGAAATTTCTTCTTTCTCATCTCACAAAAGAAAACGGTGAATTTGCACCTTTAGAAAGCTAGGGTTTGAGTCATACCATACACGGACCAGAAAATAAAACCCATCCACCGAATTGACAAGGTGAATAAAATGAAGAGAAACATGAACGCAAAGAGAGCCTCTCCCCTACAAATAAAATCCTCAAGTATCCAAATAAAAACGAAATTTCTGTAACAGCTAAAATTACAATTCGCATGCCGTGGAGTAATTAATCGGAGAAGAGTAGTACCTTTACACATTGCGGGCACAAACGACGCCGAATCAAATTGCGCGAGAGAGAATTCAACGTGGTGCGAGGCCAATCAGAGTGTCCGGAGAGGTGAATTTGAGGAGATTGTGGTGAGCGAAGGAAAGATAAATGAGAGGAGAAAAAGAGCAGTTCATGGAGGAAGTGAACAGCGAAATTAGAGAGAAATTGAGGGAGGAAACGGCGTTATTAGGCGGAGGAAGGTGGAGGTAGACGTCAAAGTGCGAGCCAAGGCCTTAGGGTTTGAGAGAGAGGAACAAAGGGGAAAAGAGGGTTGACAGATTGGTTTGCCTACGTCTTTAATTATTAAAATTAGTTGGTTTGAGATTTGGCCAAATGAACGAAAAAACAACCTTACTCAACTCGAGTTTTTTTTTTGCCAAAAAAAGGAAGATGAAGACGATCGGTAAGTAATGTATTTTTATTGAGCATTAACATGCAGATTTAAACCGGAAGATACTCTCTTTGCTACAGAATGTTCATGTGAGTCATAGCTGACATCCTGCAGCGGACTTGGACTCGTGCACGAGTGTGGTCACCGTAGCACCTCAACGAGGACAAACGGGTCGGCCTGAACAACCCAGTTGTATGCAACACGAGTCCGAATGACAACCGAATAACTCGAGTTTATGTCATTCGCACATCTTGAACCTGCACCACAAACTGAAGTCAGCGTACTTCGTTCCGCTCGACCACCGTCGAGGGTGTACTCAACTCAAGTATGACTAACCAAATTGGGTATTTCGGTTTGGTTAATTAGGTCGCGTTGTTGGTGTTAATTTTTGAGAGCTTGAGCTGATTCTTTGTGGGTTTATTTTTTTATTTTTTTTCAAGTAAAAATAAGTTTCGTTATGTCCTCATCTCAAAAATGAATTTTCAATGGTGAAAAACAAATGAGGTTTAATTTTTAACTTCCCCACCGCTTACTCCTCCAAGTAATTTTTCCGACCTTAATAATTTAAGCTGTAATTTTTCATGCTTCAATCTATTACTCACTTGCCAGTTTTTTGTGAGGTTAGTTTAGCTAAGACTATAGTCGAAATGAGTTGATATTATTATAAAAAGAAATATCCTCTTCATTTCTCAATAAGTGTTTTTTAGAAATATTCTCTTTTTTTAAAATAAGTGAGATTTTATAAAATTAAAAAAAATTTGAACATAATTTTTCAAATATACCAGTTAATGATTTACAATAAACAATTTATATTTTTAAGAGATCAGTAAGAGAGATAATATGATAAATTAGTACTATAATTAATGTACACCAATCATTTTTTTAATATGTGAACTACAAAGTTAAAATACACTTATTGTGAAATGAAAGGAGTATGCTTCAATTTTAGAATTCAAAACTTTGTCTTCTCGACTCTAAGCAATATTACAAAACGAACAATAAGCATGTTGGTAGCAACCTGATGCACGTATCATTCTTTGTCTTTATATTACTTGTATACGTGTACAACTAAAGATATATTTTTAACCGTTTCTATTACACTTAGCGGAAAGTTGTACATAGAGAGTTGAAACTCTTTTGTTGAATTATTGGCAAGGAAATTGGAATTGGGTTCGCCCTAAACTCTCTTGGTCTTCCTTGTTTATTGCATTCATACCCTCTATCTCATTCTTCTTCTTTACCCAGTAACATTGCCATTAGAGACCCATCCTCACATTAGTGGATTGGGAACTTTATCAACACAGGTTCAATTTCTCAAAACATTGGATTGCAAGAACTTCGCAAGGTTCAAGAAAACTTGAAGCGATTTGTGATTGAACTGGTTGCTAAAACCACTAAATCTACTAATAAGGCAATATGGAAGCTGGAAAAACTCATGATGACCATTACTAAAAACACCAGTGATGGGGCGAGTCAAGCAAGTACAGTCAAGATGGAGCAAGTATTGAATTATCAAATCATGGCACTAGTCAAAAAACAAGTCTTAATCGGCCTCCTGATATCAAATGCACACCGGGTATTCAAAGATTGAATTTCCAAGATTTAATGGTTATGATGATTTTGTAGAATGGTTATACAAAGAAGAGCAATTCTTTAAATTAGATAAAACTCCACTGAACATCAAGGTTCGAATAGTTCGGATTGATTTGGTTGGGGATGCACTACAGTGGCATCAGCATTCCTTAAAAGATCGGTAACCAAATATGTTGTTCCTTGGGAAGAATATGTCAAGGCTATGCATGTTTAGTTTGGGCCTAAGATCTATGATGATCTCATGGCATAGTTAAAATCTTTAAAACAAGACAATGCATTAGAGGATTATCTCCGCAATTACGATGTTTTATACTGTTTCATATTAACCATATTGTATAGAATACATAATATTTTATTAATAATTTATTCAAAATTTTATACAGATCTGATAATCACTGATCATACACTCGTATTATATTGGAACTGCGCTGACCAAATCAGATCTCTAATAGAGAATCAACAACCTTAAGAGTATCAATGGAGCTCAACTCAAGAGGGTCGAATAGTTGACATCCTTAGGGGCCCCAAATAGTACTCGGCACCCTAAGGGTCTCAGAGCTGTGACAGACAGACAAAGCTAATCAGAGGATATACCCACGAGCATTGCAGCCCCCAGCTCCAGCAAAATATACCCGCCAGTAATAGTACAATATACTATAGGCGAATGAGCAATAACACAGACTCAACAGATATAATATTCCTCTTATAATATAATAACAGACAATAGCCACTTGACATATAATATTAGACAGAGGCTCGTAGGCATAGCATAGTATAGTAAACAGACAATAGCCACTATGGCATATAATATCAGATAGAGGCCCATAGGCATAGTACAGTATGGTAAACAGAGTTTACAAATACAGAGTATATAATAGAGGTGGATAGAGACCAGAACAGATAGAAAATAGAAAGTCGACATTGCACTCACTTGGATGCCAGACATATCAAAAACATATAATTTCAGAAGACACAGCCTATGTGTCTGAAGTCGACATTGCACTCACTTGGATGCCGAGCTAGTACTCCAAATTATAATCCACTGGTGAATGGTTAGTCGCCTCGAAGACTAAACAGAGCTGACAGATAAATAGAGTACAATACATTCAGACATGGTAACTGTGGGATTACAGAATACATTTTTAATGCAAATGCAGACTCGGACGCTATCGGCGTCAAAAATTCTATTTCGATCGAAGATCTAGCACTTACGACCCAAAAAGCAAATCTATGTAAAATTATGAATTGGTCCCTGACTTTTGTAAAATTACACTTTAGTCCCCGAACCTCGTAAAATTACAAACTAGTCCATCGAGTTCGAGAATATACAAACGACTATTTAAAGTAGTCAGAATTTCCAAAAGAGCTCTCTAACTCTCAAGTTTCTAAAATTTCAAATTTAGAGAAAAACTTTTCAGAAATTATAAAACTAAGCTAAGGCAAAACTTTATTCTCAAAAATAAGGACTTTCGATTCGGCCGACAAAAATCGAAACCAAATATACCTATGGGTTCATCTCAACCTCAGGAACATTAA
>CAODLS010686709.1:0-17894 GCA_948243855.1 Flueggea neowawraea
TTTACCACCTGTGTAACAAGCAATACTGTCCCAAACAAGCCTATGAGCCACAGAGTAAGATGTCCACCAAACTGCATTAGATGGAGCATAAGTCAGTATAGATATCCCAAATCCTCTGTACAGCCCTCTCGGACCATCTGCGCACAGAATTTTGCTGAACGCATCAAAGCCATTCCTATATCTACCATTCACATTGCTGTGGTTGCAACCCTGAACCATAAGTCTCTGACTCACAACATCAATTGGGGTCCAAACCAGTTGTGCAGCCATAGCTGAACTCAACCCGGCAGCAGCATTAGCAATGGCAGTTGCTGAAGTATCTGAAAATCCTAATCTAACAGTTGCAGTCCCAACACTACTCTTAGTAACCTCAAGTGCTCCCATGTAAAGAGCACGAGCCGGAATTGTTCCCATCAAAGAAGTACCAAAACCCCTATAAAATCCTCTAAAACCCTCATGATGCATAATCGAAAAGGACAACTTGAGGGACGAGATTTGAGTTGCAGAAACCTGTTGACGAGTTTTCAGCACAACAACAGGGTAAAGAGCAGCTGAAACACCAGAAAACAGAGCAGCTCCAAGAAAGAAAAACCTAGATTTATCTAACAAGTGCCAGTCTATATCAGCGGGCAACCGAATCTCCGATGCCGAATCATCCTCAGCTGTACCTAAACTCATTTTAGCCACTTTAAAGAACCGGAAACTCAAAACCAATCCCAAAATAAGCAGAAAAGAAATCCCCTCTCCCCTAACCTCTATCACTAGCAATTCTAGAACAACCCACTAAGCTAAAACCACTACTTCACCTCCAAAAACCTGTACCCTCCACAGTAATCAGTGAAAGGATTGAAACTTTGAAGGTTTTGGGAGCTGAAAATGAAGGAATCAATAATGGGTCCTGGACCCAGAACTAAAATATGAAATGACCTGTAATACGCTTGTAGGTTTTGTGAGTAATTTTCTTTCTCTTACGCAGCCAGATTCGTGATCGTAAGAGGATCACCATAAACGGGTCAATCATCACTTGCTAAGTTAAAATCATGCAGAACAAATCAATACTACTACTTGTTCTTACCAGTAGTAGAAAAACCCCAGCTTTCTTCACCAATTCATGGTCTCTGGAAATGGGGAAAAAAAAAGAAGGAAGAAAACCAGGACGAGTGAATGAAGAGAAAGAGAGAAAGAGGATAACACAGAAAGCGAAATGGATTTGGTTTGTTGTGAATAAGAAGTGAGTGCGAGTGGGAGAGTGTGGTGAAGTAATAAAAACGGAAAACAGAGGCCAGAGAACGTGGAATTTAGCGAGCGTTTTACGGATCAAGGACACGTGTCAGCTAATGTGTCGACAGGGGCTTGTACTTTACCTTGTATTGGGCAGTGTTTTGGGTTTGCTTATTGTGGGTTTTATTAATGGTTTAATTATTAACTCTGTGGATTCACTCGGCTCGGGTCGGTATTCTGTAACGCTTGTGGGTTAGGCGGTTAAGGCTGTTGCCTGCTTTTTTCTCTTTCCTTCTCGCTGGCCGGAATCGGATAAGCACGATACTTCCAAAATTTTTGTTTTTATTTATTGATTAAAATGTGATTATTCGATACATTATTCAATAGAGATATTTTTCTGTTATTTTATATCTGAATAGATAGCCTCCTCCATTTTGTCATTGTCATGACCTCCATTGTTGTCTCCTTCCATCTAAAGTGTGAGTTGACATTTCTGCTACAAAAGTTCTCTGTCAGTCTACTACAAGAAAATGATCGAGTTGCGACAAACTTTTTACGACGGAACAATTCCGACTCAAAAATTGTGAAGAATTCGTCGCTAAAAAGTCTTTCGTCGCTAAAAAATTGTTTGCGACAAAATTTGCGACGGCATGGAGTTTGTCGCAAAAAGTTGCTACCGAATGACCGCTCGTAGCAAAAATTGCAACCAAATAAACTTTCCTCGCAAAAATTTGCGATGAAATCGTGAATTTGTCGCTACTTTTTGAATATATTAAAAATTTAACAGAAAAATATTAAAATTCAACATGACTTACTGTCTAGATTTGTCGGCAACAGGATTTCATAACTTCATTAAATATCTCCATTGTTGAAAAAAAGATCAACATAATTATGTGTGTATCATTCAACACTACCAAACCAAAAAAAAAACAAAGGATGATAAGCATAGTTGTAAAATTAATATTATTTGATAATTTAATTTTTTGTAATATTATATTTCTTAAATTTTCACCCAAGTTTTGAAAATTACTCAACTGTTCAATAAATTTGACGGAACAAAAAATATGTGATTTTTTACATTAGAAAATTCAATTTTTTCTTTAAAAAATATATGATTAATTGGAAAATTAAAAATATTTATGCTTTTAATTTCATTAATATGACCAGTTAATTGTTTGTAATGTTATATTTCTTAAATTTTTACACAATTTTTGATTCTTTTATTCTAATTAGAAAATTATTAATTGTATATTTATAAATTAATTATTTCATTAAAAATATTTAATCTCTTAATTTCATTTATATAACCTTAAATTAGAATAAAATATTTTCTAATTAGAATAAGGAATCAAAACTATGGTGAAAATTACAAACAATCAATTTGTGATACTAATTTAAATAAAATGTTTAATATTTTTAATTTTACAATTATATACCGTAATAATTGAGAATTAATACCGTAAATATTGGTCTTTTCGTAAATATTGTTTTTCCTATTTTTGTGACGAATTTGTGGCAAACCATCATAAATTACTTTTACATATATCAATTAATTGTTTCCTTAATAATATTCAAGCTCTTAATTATGATTAACATAACAAATTAATTGTTCGTAACGTTATATGTCTTAAACATTAACCCACGTTTTGATTCTTTTTTCTAATTACAAAATATATTTTCGAATTAATTAGGGTAATAATTTATAACGATTAATTAAATAAAAATATTTTCTAATTAGAATAAAAGAATCAAAATTAGAGTGAAAACTACAAAAAATAAATTTTTTATATTAATTTAAATAAAAAATTGAATATTTTCAATGAAACAATTATATACCATAACAATTGAGAATTAATACCGTAAATATTAATTTTTTCGCAGATATTGTTTTTGCAGTATTTTTTGCCACGAATTTGACGCAGCAGTGAAATTTTTATACGGCCATTTCAAATTTTGATTGATTTTCTCGGCGGGGTTAGTGAATTGTTGCGACCAATTCGTCGCAACACTGAACGTTTGCGACGAAATTGTCACAAGGATGGCGACTGTTTGGGCCCACCAGAAATTTATGGAACTCATTCAGTTCCCCAAACCCTAAATCTAACACTTTTTTTTTCACGCCGCTTCTCTCTGTCGGTTTTGAGTTTGGATGATGAAAAGGGAGTCGGTTTAGGGTTTGAATGGTTGAAAGAGTCACGATTTTGGGTTTTCGATGGCGAGGAGAGTTGCAGTTTTATTTATGTATTGCGTGTTTTGTATTTCTACATTGCTTATGTTTTTCTTGCTCTGTTTTCACAGACGTATCCGAATCCGTAATTAGAGAAATTACGATTCTGCTATATGTATGATGTGATGAGAGTACTGGGAATTGATGTAAGGCGTTACAAGTTCCTATGGCCTATGCTCTTGGCTGTCAATCTTGCTGTTGGAGAAAATTCTTGTCTTTGATCCTGTTTGTTTTATGCTTTTAAATATATGTACATATTATATGGTGTTTACTTGATTATTTCCTCAGAATACTGTAATGGGTATTTGAATTTTCTAACAGAGATATGTTTTTGTTGGGTTGTTGATGCTGTATCTCTTGGATCAATGTTTTAGGTGTTTTGGGGATTTGACTCATGTTAGAGTATCACTGATATTTGGAATGGGCTTAGGTCTTTAAGTTGAAATTTTCATTTCTTCAGTATGAATGATTACTAGGTTTAGTGGTGAGACAAATGGGAACTCGTCTATTTGGTTGAGAAATTAGTTAAGCTATATATGTTGATGTTTGATGTTGTTCTGCACACCGACTGTAATTATAGAAGCAATCTTGATGTTGCCATAGGAGGAGCCAGAGTTTTTCTATGAGAAGGATTTAATTGGAGATATGGGTGGTGTAGACTAAAGATCGTTTAGGATATTCAATCTTGAGCAAACATAGCTCTTTTTAGTTTTTGTGGCACTATTTTCTGTGGATACATGTAAATGAATCTAAATAGACAATTACTCGAATTGAAGTTCATCCATATATTTATTTCCTTGATGGTTTATATTAAATGATGAAGAAACATGTTTAATAAGCATGCTTCTGGAAGTACATAGATTGCAGTGATCTTTTACTTGCTTTTTGTCGACACAAACTTGTTAATCTTCAGTGTTTGTGTAGTCAGTGTATGGCTTGACCTCATACGAATCCTAGATTTGAATGTCTTTGAAGCTGATTGCAACATTGTTTTCTTAATATTTGATTAAGCTTATTGTTATGTCTTGTTGTATGCATTCTTTTATTTGTTTATTTTCATTCAGTAATTTTTCCTGGTTTCTTATTTGGCATAAATCCAAAGCTCTGTTTATAGTTCTTTAGTGTATTAGTGTTTTCAGAATTTATTGTGAATTTACATGATTTCATTCTCTAATTCATTTTATCAAAATTCTTTGTGTAAAATAAATTCAATATGTATACAAATTTATTAATTATTTTTTATAGGCTCAAGCCTAGTTGAGAGATATTAAGGAAGCATGCTATTAAGCGGTACAATGACATCCTTCATGCCATTAAAAAATATGAGTTCATGGCACAAAAACGTTACAAGCCGAGATCGAAGAGAAGATTAATTAAATAAGTTTATGTAGTTATTGTATTATAGTGAATCAAAATATTAAATAATTTTAATGTATTTTAACATTTAAATATTAAATATATATTTGAATTAATTTGGATGTTAAATATTTTTATTATTTTTTTATTTTTATTAAATAATTTAATAATGTTAAATGACAACAAATACAAAAAAAAATATAAAATCAAAGAAACAAAAAATCTTATTGCGACGAATTCGTCGCAACATGGCTTTTTGACTTCTCCAGAAGTTTGCGACAAATGATATTCTCGTCGCAACAAATTGTGACGAAGTCATCCCAAAAAGGATCTTGAGAGGAGGCTTTTAGCGACAAATTTTTGAGACCGAAAGTGGGTTGCAAAATCTCTTTGCGACAGAATTCCTTGCTTGGCCTATCATAAAATCAAATTGGAGGGTTAAACTTTCTCTTTCATTCATTCATTAATTCACTTAGTATTAAGATTAGATAGATATATCTTTATCTTGCTATGGCCAACGAATTTTCACAACATGGACGGATGCTTAGGGAGCTCAATCAAACAAACATTGTGTTGATCCCAAAAGTCAGATGTCCCAAAACCTTGAGGCATTTTAGACCCATTTTGTCACGACTCGAAATTGGACCATGACCAGCGTATGAGGCGGACCGAACCATAGGTCCAACCCATCTATCACAAGCCTCAGAAGAACAAAACTTCTAACCATTTCATACATATCATATTTACCAAAATATAGATTTATTATCAATTATAACAGAACATACACACACACACACACACACACACAAAATCAGAGTAAGTGTAAAACATTAGAAATTAAATCAGACAAAACATATATTGTTATACACCCATAAACCCACTAATAACTGGTGTGGAGCAACTAACTAGAATAAGAACTAAGGCCCGGACAAAGGGTACCCACTGCTAAACAGAAATCCCCACTGAGCGCGGAAGTTGAGATAACCTAAAATGACAACAGAAGAGGGTGAGAAAACTCAATGAGGGACAACACATAAACCATTTTGAAAATCTTTTGAAAATACCACATGCCTGTATATGCTAATGTAATATTAATATACATACCGATGCATATTGACATTAGTTCAAAAACATTTCTCAAATCGTTCGCAGACAAAACAATCATCATGCAGTGAGGCATAATATACTGATACTGCTCCACTCATCCAAATCAAAATCAGAGACAAACCAGCAACCTTAAGAGCCTAAATAGTACCCAGCTCAAAAGGGAAAGACACTCACAACCTTAGTGTCATAACCCGTTTTTGGACCATGATCGTCGTACGAGGCGAACCTTCAAGGAAAGCCCGACCCATCTCGCACAAGCCCATGAGAACATAACTTATATCTAATTTAATACAAACAATTTAAAAATTCATTGATTTCAAATAAAGGCATTTTAGACCCATTTTGTCACGACTCGAAATTGGACAATGATCAGCGTATGAGGCAGACCGAACCATAGACCCAGCCCATCTCGCACAATCCTCAGAAGAACAGAACTTCTAACCACTTCAAACATATCATATTTATGAAAAAATATATATTTATTATCAATTATAACAGAACATACACGCACACAAAAAAAATCAGAATAAGTGTAAAACAATAGCAATTAAATCAGACAAAGCATATATTGTTATACACCCAGAAACCCACTAAAAACCAGTGTGGAGAACCTAACTGGAATAAGAACTAAGGCCCGAGCAAAAGGTGCCCACTGCTGAACGAAAATCCCCATTGCTGAGATAACCTGAAATGACAATAGAAGAGGGTGAGAAAACTCAGTGAGGAACAACACATAAACCATTTTGAAAACCTTTTGAAAATACCACATGCCTGTATATGCTAATGTAATATTAATATACATACCGATCCATACTAATATTAGTTCAAAACTATTTCTCAAATCGTTCGCAAACAAAACAATCGTCATGCAGTGAGGCAAAATATATTGATACTGCTCCACACATCCAATTCAAAATCGAAGACATATCAACAACCTTGAGAGCCTAAACAGTATCCAACTCAAAAGGCAAGACAACCCACAACCTTAGTGTCATGACCCGTTTCTGGACCATGATCGGCGTACGAGGCGAACCGTCAAGGAAAGCCCAACCCATTTCGCACAAGCCCGGGGAGAACATAACTTATAACTAATTTATTACAAACAATTTCAAAATCCATTTATTTCAAATAAAGAAGTAGAAATCCAAATTTCTTTAAAACATAGATTTTTATAATAATAATAATAATTCTAAGTAAGAAATCATATTTAAATACCAAATAAATATACAAACCATACACCCATAAGTATCCCGGTTTGGATCAACTAACAAAATAGATAACTGAGCCTGAACAAAAGGGCATTGATCGCCATCAACAAAATCACCTGAGAAATAAGTTAAAAGTAAACAAGAAAAAGAAAGGGGGTAAGAACAAGTGAGAAAACGACACTCCAAAACGGCTCCAAGCCTCACAAAACCCTTTTGAAAATAGTTCAAAAATATCACATGCAGATATAAGTGTATATATATATACATGCTAAATACAGATTAATAGTTTCAAAATTCATTTCAAAATCGTTCGCAACGTAAGCAAACAGCGGACATGCAAACATACATAATATTTATATACATATCATTTATCGAAAGATGAGTGGAAAATCTTAACATGCATTCACTCAAATCTATATATCATTCCCTCTTGTTTATTCCAAATTAATTACTGAGCACTGAAACTAGGACATTATCATGCCAGAATAATAAGAACACAGACCAAACATGCATCATACAATTAAGAATAAAATCCTAATTATCTAGATTATGCAGAAGTTTACGTCTTATATGTATCTTATGATTAATCAGTTACCAAACTAAACAGATCTGATAATCACTGATCATACACCCGTATTATATTAGAACTGCGCTGACAGGATCAGACGAAAATAAACTAAGAGCCTTAAGAGCTTAAATGGTACCCAACTCAAAAGGGCTAATAGCTAACAGCCTTAGGGACTCAAAATAGTACTCCGTCCACGCTAAGGGTCTCAAAGTTGTAATAGTCAGAAACTGATCTAAGTACATCGGCAACCATTGCATTCCACGTGCTCCAGTAAGATATACTCCATTAGACTATAGTCCAATACACTAAGGGAAAATGAGCAACAATACATACTCACCAAATTATTATATTCAGACAAAAACATATCCCACCAAAACATTCTGTCAGGGACTAGAAATCACAATCAGTATCATGCGTGGACTCCTGCCACTAGAGATAAACATGCGTACGTTGCGCTACATACTGTTACCACCTAGCCTGGTAACTGAGTGAAAACGTGCATGCGTTGAGCTATACATTGTTACTACCTACCCTGATAACTGAGTAAAAAGTGTGTGCGTTGAGCTGCACACTGTTACCACCTACCCTGGTAACTGATTATTCACATTGGTATACCAAAAGTTACGTTTACCTTCGTAACAAATGTGTTCCGAATCAGAATATTAAATATTAAATATTGCATAAATTAAATGTGCAGAATCAGATAGGTAATAACACCGACATAACATGTAATACTCTAATTACAGAAATCAAAGAACATATTATTATTATATCGATATATTACTAGCCAAATAAGTAACATACAACATACAAGGCATATAACAAATTTCAGAAATTATTATAGAGTATAATATATAACAGATATAATATATTATGTAGACTGTAGGTTGTTGACCACAATATTCCATATACCAGATTTCAAATTTGCTTAACAAATTATTTAAAGCAGACAGGTGTACATAGCAGACTATTAATTCCAAACATATATTTATTTCCAAAAAAATTAATCATTCCAGAGAAAATATAATTATAATAGAATATTCAATACATAAAGGTATAATACATTTCAGACAGGTTTTCCATATTTGTTATTTCAAACAAGCCAGATTATTATTAAACCAACCCTTTACTTAGTCAGATTACAGATACATGCCATGAACATAAAAAACATATAGGATTTGGAAGACACAGGCTATGTGTCTGAAGATGTCATTCCACTCACCTGGATATTCAAGCTGAATGGTCTAGTAACGCACCACTGGTAGCTGGATGACCTCGCTAATTCGAACACGAAGCTGAAACAATTATCAGAACAGAATCAAAGACATGATGCTAATACTGTGGTGGTACCAAAATGCATGATATGCAAATGCTGACTCAAAACTTTGAAAACCCCTTTCGAACAAATATCTAACACGTTTGACCCAAAATCGATCATCTTGTAAAATTACAGTTTAGTCCCCATCCTATGTAAATTATGTTTTAGTCCTCAAAATTTTCAAAATTTACAAATCAATACTCAAGGTATTTTTAAATTACCAAACGGTCATTCAAATAGTCAGAATTCTCAAATTAGTCATCTAACTCTCAGAAATTGCAAATCTATATCTCAACTTTCAAAATTACAAATCTATGCCAATTTTTCCAAAAATTACAATTCGATGCCCAAATTTCTAGAAATTACAAATCTGACTCCAATTTTTCTAAAATTACAAATCTAACAAAAACTTGTTAGTAATTTACAAAACTATGCAAAACAGAAAGTTATTCTAAAAAATACCAAAAATATGTTTCGATCAATACCCAATGTTCTAGTCCATCCACATTGCTTTAAATCAATCTCCTAAACATATATCAACAATTGGATTCAACAAAACAACTCAAAAACCACCATTTGTTTTCCAAAATTCGAATTTCCATACCCATTTCCTAACCCACCTTCATTCTCTTCCAATCTACAAAACCCAACATGAAACCATCCACTTCTAGGTCCTACCTAACAAGAACGAACTTCTAACAACACCCATTTGGCCAGAATCAACCGGAATCTCAAACCCTGGCCCAAACCGTCATCATCTTGATTCAAACATCAACCAATAAAATACAACAAGAAAAATGGAAGAAATGTTGGAGATTTTTCAGTATTTCCTTGTTTGAAGTTATGGGAGTTAAGAAGAGAGAAATTGAACACAATGATTTATAGTGGTTCGATCAACCTTCCCTACGTCCACTACTTAAGTCTAACTTAGGCTTTGCACTATAATGATGATTGATTACGGCTCAATCCAAAAAGGCCAACTACAAAGAGGTTGATTACCAGCTAAACACCTCCAAAGCCACCTTCACTTTCAAGCTAAGTGAGAACTCTTACAATACTTGATTCCGGTTCAAGAATAAACCAAGATTGATTCTCTCTTAGGCTCACACCTCTAAAGCCCTTATAAAGTTGTTTCCTAAGGTTCACAAAAAACCTTTCCTACACCCAAAGTGTTTATGAATAAATACAAGTGATAGCTCTATGCTAGAAATAAGAATATAAACTTAAAGTACTAGGTTTTTTCTCTAGATTGATCTCTTGAAAGATAGATGTGTATATGTATGTTCTCTGTCTGTCTTTGGAGTCATTTGAGATGTATTTATACTTCATTAAAGATTTCTACCCGTTGTGGGTCAATAGATAACTGTTGGAGTTTGAAATCAATATGATTTTCTTTCCTTTTCAGTTTTTACTCGAGTAACTTTTTGGTCTACTCGAGTAACTACAACTCCAGTTGTAAATGCCCATTTTCAGCCTTGACTTACTCGAGTAACATATTTTCTTTACCCGAGTAATCGACACATATGACCGTTGGTAATTGATTTCTTCAGAATCTTTCCATTTCAGAGTTGATTGCCTCATATCTTGCTTCTCATTAATGCTCGCTTACTCAAGTAACAATTTCTCACTAGAGTAACTTCCCAATCAATGTATCTTCTGGTTTCAGCACTTACTCGAGTAACTTTTTTTTCTTACTCGAGTAACTTTTTTTCATACTCGAGTAACTCCCATTTTCAGCATTCACATACTCGATTAACTTTCATCTTACTCGAGTGACTTCAACAATCAGTTACCATTTGGAACTTAAACTGACTCGAGTAACTATGTTTCCTAATCGAGTAAATCTTGAAATTTTGTCTTTTGGCATTTCTTTTCTTCCCAAGTTTTTTTTATCATCAAAACATAAGATGATCCAAATGTGAACCTCCCTTGGTTCAACAATCTCCCTCTTTTTGATGATAATAAAACCATCATGAATTTGAATGCTACATCAAGGAAACAAATTTGATCAAGGATTTTATCCTTGTCAAGAGGTTAGAAACATGCAAAAATAGTGTATGATCATGCAAATTCATTCAATGCTCCTTTCCCCCTTTTTGTAATCATTAAGAAAAAAAAATTAACAATAAATAAGATTTTACTCCCCCTTTCAAAATCAATTTATGCATTAAAAAAAATTCTCTCCCCTTTTCAATTTCAAAACCATGCATATGACAAAAAAAATCATCATAATATCCAAAATAATGCAAATAAAAATAGTAAAGAAAATTAAAGGACATGAAAATGAAAAGAAGAGAAAGAAATTAAGAATAAGAAATACCTAATGTGTCATTAAGCACAAATATATAGGTCGATCATCTTCATCACTACTTTAAGAAGAGTTATTATCTCTCATTTTCTTCTTCTTTCTTGCCTTCCTATCTCTTTCCCTCATCTTGTTCCTCATCAAGCTTTTGTATTTGGAGAGATTTTTGGAGTAGTACTGCATTTCCTTATCTTCCTCATCTCTAAGCTTGATTCTTGTTCACTTTCTTCTTCACTTGGAATATGAGTTTGAGCCTTCAATGCTTCCTCTTCTTTTGGAATTCTCCCCCTCGATTTTAGAATGATCTCATCATTTATGAGAGAACCAATGATAGCATTGTAGTTCAATGTTTTGAGATCTTTGGTTTCCATTATAGCTGTGACTTGTGAATCCCACTCCTTTGGTAAGGATCGAATGATCTTCTTTACCTTGTCATGCTCATCGGTCTTCTTTCTTAAAGTTGTAACAGACAGAAACTGATTCATAAGAGCATATTCATGATCATTGCAGTCCACGAGCTCCAACATAATATACTCAGCCAGATCATAGTACAACATACTACAGGGGTGTGATCGATAATGCAGACTCAGAACGTGCATTAACCACTACGGCATATATGTGAAATACTGCCACCAGAGAATATATATACGTGGTCTATATATATATATATATAATGCTACTGGGGGGGGAGAAGATGCCATACCAATCATCTTCATTGTTGTTGGCCAAGTCTACAACAACAATTTTTGAACTAGAGGTTGACTTAGTGGCTTTGGACCGGGTTTGTAGGAGTGGTTCCATGGCGGCCCAATATTCGTCTTCATTTTTTGAAGCTGCCAAAAGTTCATTTGATTTTTGAACTAGGAAGACTGGGTTGGATGGTCCTCCTAGAAGCCCGACCGAAATTGTTTGTATTGGTTTAGGCGATTCTGCCATCTGTCTTGAGTTTGGATCTATGTTTGGACTACTTGTTTGGAATTTTTAAGGGATTGGTAATTGATGACAAGTCTAGGGGTACGCATTTCTATTTCTGCATTCTTATTAACATGAAAGGTAGCACAAGACCATGAAGACCTTGATTTTGAAATTAACTCTTTTGATTCAAGATCTTGTAATTCTTTTCTATAATGTTGTTCAATGTCAATATCATTTGGATTGGTTTGGCTTTGGTTGGAATATTTCTTTCATCAAAACCATTTTCATAAGGAAGATCAACAATATGTTGTTTTCTTGCCCAGAAGGCATTTTGAAGGTTAGCACAATTTTTTTGTTCTATTTGGTTTTGAATCCATAAATTTTTTGTTTGATATTTTTGATAGAAGTTGTTGATCAATTTTTTGGTGAGACATATTTTGCTTGAGACTTTGTAATTGGTCAGTTTTTACCTTTTATGAAAACATTTATTTCGTTTTGGTAGATCGAATTTGCTTAGAGAATATTAAGCTCTCTTGTTCTTGGTTGTTCCAAATGTAGGAAAAGAGGTTTGTTAGAATTATGTTTGAAAGAGATGACATCATGGTCTACTTTATAAGGAGTAATCGGATTGATACTCCTAGGATAACCATATGAGTTATATCAGTAGTGATTAAAAAGGAGGTTTTAATCATACAACCATTATTGAGAATGTTGGCATCACATCTATTTTTTATGTGAAGTTTTAAATTATCATAAGTAGAAAGACTTTCAAGCGTTAAAGACTTTCAAGCGTTGGAGACTAAAAACGTTTTGGAACAATTCCTTCTTTAATACAGTTTAAATCTACACCTGTATCAAACAGAGCAACTGCATCAACTTCGAAATCATTTGTCAAAGAGAGTTTGATTTTAACAACATATTTTATAGAAGTAATTTGTTTTAAAAGACATAAGAAATCTTCAGGAATCGGTTGTGATTGGGATTTTGGTTGGTGGTTTTGGTTGGGTTTAATAGAACTATCTTCTGCATCTGCATCTAAAGCCTTTGACAGGAGGAGTTGGATGTTGTTGTTGTATTTTTCTTGTTTTTCTTTGAGTTATTTAAGCTTTATTTTGACATTTTTTATTTCCTTTTGGATGGAAGGGGTTGTAACCTTTGATTTTTCATGCTTTCTAAGAATACTAGTGAGGTTATAAGAAGTAGGGTTTGGAGATGGAAGAATGGGTGATGTTTTTTTTTTATGGTTGGGAATCTTCTTGTAGGGATTGACAAAGTTTTTCAAGGTATTCTTTTTGCTTAGCAGGGTCCTCGATTTGTTGGATAACATCTAGGGTAAATTTTTGTTCTTTGGTGAGAACATTGAGTTGATTGAGTGGGTTCTTAGAGTCGGATGAAGAGGTTGTTGAAGCTACTAATTCATCTATTTGGAGACCTTCCTCATAATCTGATGGTGGGAGATTTGACTCAAAGATTCAATGAGAAATACCTGGATTTTTTTGAATGGTTCATCTTCTAACTGGAGTTTTTTTTATTTGCTTGTTGAGGCAACAATATTTTTGCTTGTGTCCCTTTCTTCCACATTTGTAACAAGAAATGTCTTTAAGGGACCTTTTGGTATTGGGTTTTGTTTTGAACTAGGTTTTGAGGATCTAAAAGATTGGTGTCTGGATTTTTGTAATATTTTTCTCTAGTGTAGTAAACTTTGGAGTCCATGTATGGTTTCTTATGGGTTTTGGTCTTCTTTGAGGGAGATTTGGTGCAACCATCACAAAATATTTGTTAGACATTCAAACATATTGCATAAAGCTCCTAATTGCATGCCAGTTTTTGTCATCTCCTTTTGTAGTTTTCTATGGAAATGTAAATATCTACAAGCTTTCAATCCTTCCTGCTGGGTGAAGCTGATCAATTGACCATAGGTAAAATTGGAGTAAGGAATTTGGTCACTGTATTTCTCTCTACTTTGACCTTTTTGCCTATAATGGGTGGAAGACCGGTTATAAATTTTCTTTCCAGAAAGGTTGGTTTGAGTCTTCTCTCAGCATGATTCTAGTTAGACATTGGGCTTTGTACCATTAATCACTAAGTTTTTTTCATATTCAGTCATACCATCTTTGTTTCATTCATAAAGGGTAGCTCCTTTATACTTGGATTTGACAAGTTTGTTAGGTCCTAAGTCCATTCCTATGTAAAGTAGAATAACCATGAGTGATTGTTATTATGGTTTTGATGTAAAGGGCATTATACCATGCTTGTTGGCAATCCCAATAATTGAATGTCAAAGAATGGGTTTCTCGATGTTGGAAGGAGGTTGGTAATTTATGAGAAACATGAAGATCTTGTCCCCAGTCAGATAGTTTTAAGAATTTATTTGTGAAAGACGATTGGAATCCTAGTTTAAAGATGTGTGGATCTGCTAAATGCAGACATGGTATTTCTGAGATTTCTAATTTTATGAGATGATCTACTTTTGAATGATTTTTTGTCCACATATATCGGATTCTGAAAAATCCAAATTTCAACAAAAGATAGATACAAAACAACTTTTACTGTCCCTTTCGGACAATATGAGTGGAATGTTATGCCTTTTCGATTAAAAAACGCTCCATCAGAATTTCGAAGAATAATGAATGATATTTTCTATCTGCATTCTCATTTTTGTATTGTTTACATAGATGATGTCTTAGTTATTTTGACAAACAATAGACCAACATTTCAAGCATCTTAGGGCATTTCATTCCATAGTAAAAAAGAATGGATTAGTAGTGTCTAAATCTAAGATTTCCCAATTCCAAACAAAAGTCACGTTCCTAGGGCATTACATACATCAAGGCACAATTACTCCCATTGAGAGGTTACTTGCCTTTACCTTTAATTTTTTAAACAAAATTCTTGATAAAACAAAGCTTCAAAATTTTTTTTAGGAAGTCTCAATTATATATATATGTACACACACACACACACACACATGGACTACAACCACTAGAGGATATATAATAGCAACTAAGGCATATATGTGGATACTGCCACTAGACGATATATAATAGCCGTTAAGGAATATATGTGGCTACTGCCACCAAATGATATATAATTGCTAAGGCATATATGTGGCTACTGCCATCAGACGATATATATAATATATCAGATAAGCATGAGGAACAAGTAATTAATGAATGCTTATCAAAATCATCAAATAAATATATTCTAATAAGACATACGTGCAAACCAAACGGCAAATAATAACAAAAATTATTTCAAAGGATAATATAATATATAATATATATTATTCAGAATGCTGATTAATTATTCCAAAGCTTTTGTAACAAGTAGATAGGTGGAGCAGAGTAAGCATGAAGATTAGACGACTATATACAAAATATAAATAATCTTAAAGCATACAAAACAGACATATATTCCACATCGGGTTTACTTATACAGACACTTCACAGAAATTAGATGTTTTTTGGATTACCGAACCTTTAACTGATCTAGATTACCTGTCAGAGTGAGAGCACGACAAAAATAACATAAGTTAGGAAAACACAACCTATGTGTCTAGAGTGACATCCAACTCACCTGGTCACGTAGCAAATAATCTAGTCGTGCACCGTCGATGGATGGCTAGTCACCTAGGATATCAGACGGATTAAAAGTAGAAAAGTTATAACAAATCAAAATACGGCAAGATACTGTAGCATTACAGAGTATGCATGGAATGCAGGATACAAACCCTAAACCCTTGACGAAGTCGAAAATTCTATTGCAGTCGAAGATCTAACATTCTCATCTCGAAAATCGGACTCTACGTAAAATTATAGTTTGGTCCCTTAACTTTTGCAAAAATTACACTTTACTCCCAAAGTTATGGCAAATTAGAAATCACTCCCTAAATTTTTTAGAAATTATAAATCAATCCTCAAACTATTCAGAATTATAAATCAGACCTTAAACAATAGGAAATTATCATGTTAGTCCCTACGATAGAAATTCTTCCAAAGACACCCTAAAACTCGTACATACCGATACCTAATGCTCAAAATCACTTAAATCACTTCTAATCATACTTAGATACATAAATCATTCATTAATCACATTAAAGGAAAAAGAATTCATCACAAACCTTAACTTTCCTACATCAAACCCTACCCCATTCAACGAAACCTCTTCCAATCTCGATTCCAAACCAAAACACATACATTATAAATTCTTTTCCACCATAATCTAATAGAAACTACCAAGCTTCAAACACATCATACATGCATAAACAACAAAACCCAAACTAAATCCTTACATTTCCAACCTCATACAATCATAATCCATCAATCTCCAACTCAAATCTAACCAGAAATTGAGCCAAAAATGAAATCCTAGCCAAAAGCTCAAAAACATCATTCTTGTAACCTAACTTCAACAATGAATAAAATGGAAGAAATAAATGGATTAGAGGCATACTCTTACCTCAAATTGATAAAATAAATGAAGAAGATTTTGATGGCTTTGGAGCAGATTGGAGTGAAGAAATGGCATTTTGGCCAAAAGGGATTGGGTTTGGGGGTTTGAAGACCCCCAGACCAAAACGAACCGTTTCACTGATTTCAAAGGCTTACGTACATTATTCTAACCTTAAAGTACGTTATGAAACCTTAATGTATGTTACCAAACACGTTACATATGTTATCTGGGTCAAAATTACATCCAAAAGATTCTGTCTCGTAAGAACAACACTTAACAGATGTTACCAAACACCTTACGTACGTTATCTGGCTCAAAATTGGATCCAAAAGCTCATGTCTCACAAGAACAACACTTAACATACGTTAAGGCAAGCTAACATACGTTAGCCTTAACCTAACATGCGTTAGGAAATTTTCTAGATTATGTACGTTAATGTCACGACCCATTCCCGGGACCGTGATTGGCGTACGAGGCGGACCGTCTATGAAAGCCCGGCCCATCCCGCACAAGCCTTCCAGAGATTCAGAAATTCTACCCATCACTTAATTTCCAAAACATTTGTTGGAAAAACATTTTATAGATTAAAACAGTTTATATATAACTCAATATATAAAAATATAAATCAAACGTATACAAACCACATACTCTGGCAAAACCAAATACAATAAATATATCAGAGTATACATACAACCCAACACCCCACAGTAATCTGGTAAGAAGCTCTACAAAATAACAGAAGCCCGAACAATAGGCATCACTAACCCAAATGTCTCCTCACGGGTGTCCAAGATGTGAAATGAACTCCTAAGCCAAAATCTATGCACCTGGAAGATAGAATCATCCACAACAGAAAAATAAAACGGGGGTGAATCCCAGTGAGGAATAACACTCCTGAGCGCCTCATACGTGCCTTACAGAGTTTGTTTTGAAAACAGTTCGCAAATACCACAAGCAGTATTCATAGTATATATATAAATATACACGCTATACCGTAATAGTCTTTCGAAAATCCATTTCGAAACCATTTGCAATCACAGCAAAAAACATGCACAAAGGCGTATTAAAATCATTTAAGATTTTAAATCATTTATTTCCATGTCAAAACATATACAGGCGATAAGGAACTAAACAAGCGTGATATGGACTCTGCAAACTATCATGAAATATATGGACCAGCCATATCGATGGGGACTCGCCTCCACCATAACAGATCA